>WAAB01010781.1:1417-18634 GCA_013389865.1 Piaya cayana
CTCCACGACCTCCTTTCAGGTAATTATTCCTCTTAATGATCATTAACCATGATATTGTAACAAAGGGAAACCAGTGTCTTAGTGGGAACATCCCTACTGCAGCCTCTGACCCAGGAAAGATCATACACGATTCCTTACAAGGTCAAATGTATTTCCTGTGACTCAAACCAATCTGCAAATAATTTTATACAGACAAATACACTCCACGGAAGCAAGTGTTTTTTGAGCGGTTTACAGCTGCATGGAGAGCAACCCAAGGCCCAGTGCAAACTCCCAGGCACTGCTTGGTTTCTCCACTCTGAGCGAGGCTCCAGCTCAGGACCCTGTAACACACATGCACAGCAGAGCAGACTGCAGGTGCAATGCTTTCCCAGACCATTCTGCTCCAGTAAAGGCTCTGCTCTTGAAAATACTCACAGATAAACACATGTGGTCATCTTCAAGCAGATCCGTACTCCCTCTGGGAGTGCAGGATGGAGAAGCAGGCTCGGGAGCACGTCCAAGCGTCCCTTGTAACCCACCTCAGACCTCAGTCTCACAATAGCCCTGGCAGCTCTGTGCGCACTGTGCTTACAAGCCCTTGTCAAGCCCTGTCAGAGGCTGCCCAGGGAAGTGGTGGATTTGCCATTCCTGGAGGTGTTTCAAAGACCTGGTGCGGTGCTCAGGGACACGGTTTAGTGGTGAACTTGGCACTATGAGGTTTACGGGTGGACTGGATGATCTTAAAGGTCTTTTCCAACCTAAACAATTCTATGATCTGAAGTCACAGAAGACAGTGAAGGAAAGGCTGGCCCTGAGCAGGTATTGCAGGGGATACCTGCTTTCAGAAAAGGGTATGTTATTTCAAGAGAAATGTGTCTCAAATTGGAATCACTGTCCACTGCCTGACACCAAACTGAGAGCCTCGTGGGAGAACGGAAAGCAACAGTTTATTTGACCTCCCCAAATAACCTTGTTGTTGTTGTTGTTGTTGTTAGCATTGAAGGAAAAAAAAATAAAGTGCTCAAATGTGTTGAAATGAGAAAGTGCCTCAGATGGAAGAGCTAAGTCAGCCATCCTTTCAATTTTCATCTTTTGATGCTCTTACAAGGCTATTTTCCAGGCTTTTCTTCCCCAGGAATAAAGAATGGGGTAAATTTGTATTATTTTTAACGATCACAAAGTACCTGCAAAGCTCTGCAGAGCAGGAAGTCTGAATCTGAGAATCCCTGGTGTTTGGTGGGAAAGAGCAGAGCATCCCACCACAAGCGATGAAGCCATCACAATTTGTCTTCTCCAGTATTTATTCACTTCCCATGGGCCTGAAGACTAAGACAGCAAAGTAGTCATAAATTCTGTTGTAAGGGACACAAAAGAAATGCTGCTTGAACTTTTTATTAAATTACTGTGTCGATTTGCTGGCAGTGGAGGCTGTGGTGGATCCAGTCGTTCAAGGCCACGTGCTGGCGCTAACACAGGGCTGCTCCTGCTTTGTTTCATAGCTCTGCCAAGTGTGCAAACATGGAGCATCTGTTTCTTTTAGTATTTTGTTTTATCTGGACCATTAATCTCTCTTTGATCAGGAACTTTCAAATCCCATTGCCAAATTATACAGCCACTAATTCAAAGCTTGCTTTCTAGTTCACTGCTTTTTTTTTCCCAGAGGGAACACCCTTATCCCACTGAATGGATGACCTGCAACTGGTCTTCTCCTCAACAGTGTGAATCATAGAACTTTTGGGTTGGAAGGGACCTTTACAGCTCAATCAGTCCACCCGCCCTGTAGGAGCAGGGACACCTCAGTCAGGTTGCCCAGAGCCTCATCCAACCTGTCCTTGAATGTTTCCAGGGGCCTCTGCTGCCTTCCTGGGTAACCTAGGCTGGTGCCTCACCATCCTCAGCGTAAAAAATTTCTTGCTTATATCCAGTCTAAAACTCTCTTCCCTTAGTTTAAACCCATTGCTCCTTGTATTGTCACAACAAGCCTTGCTAAAATCTCTGTCCCCAGCTTTTCTGGAGCCCCTTTCCATACTGGAAGCTGCTCTAAGGTCTCCCCACAGCCTTCTCTTCTCCAGGCTGAACAGCCCCAACTCTCTCAGCCTGTCCGCATGCGGGAGGTGCTCCAACCCTTGGATCATCTCCGTGGCCTCCTCTGGACTTGTTTCAACAGCTCCTCATCCCTCCTGTGCTGGGGACTCCAGAACTGGACATGGAGCTCCAGCTGAGGTCTCACCAGAGCAGAGCAGAGGGTCAGAATCCCCTCCTGCCTGCTGGTCCCATGGTTTTCCTGCAGCCCAGGACATGGTTGGTTTCTGGGCTTTCTGTCCTGAAGAATCAGGTTCATGCACAGATTTTGGAGGCAAGAGAAGAAAAAATTTTGGGATGGGGTGGAGGGAAATGAAACAATTCAAAGAATTTGCAGATATTTTTGAATTTGATGAGTTGATTTGTCTCAAAGGCCAGTTCCATGCCTTTTGGGATCTGCCAGTTGCAATGCTGTGTCTGTTTTCAGGGTGAAATATGTGGTCTTTTGAAGGTACAGTTTGTCTTCCAGAACAGGATGAATATGGAAAGCTTGAAATCCATCAAGTTGTGTGTTTTCAGTGTGAGAGAAGCCACTCGTGGATGTAAAAAACACAGCAAGGCTGAAAGCAGAGACACGGCAATTGCCTGTCACCCCCCAGATAAGCAACTTTCAGCACATTAGGTGAATTGTCAGTAAAGGAGAAAAAAAACACCATTGGAAACAGAGTGAATCCCTTTAATGAATAAAAACCTTGTGCAGGAGAAAGTGAAATGTTGTTTAATGAGTTCCAGGCCCATTAAAGGAAGAAATCTGCTATTTACCTCTCCCAGTACTGTGAAACCTCTCTTAAACAAACACCTGCTATAGGCATAAAGCTGCCAAGTATTAAATTGGCTGCACATTATACCCAGACTATTAGCAGTTATCTAAGGAAAACATTGCTGCCTTTTCAAAGCTTTTTGCCCGAGCCTACAGTAGACAAGAACTTTATTGTTGGTTCTGCATCACCAATTTTACCCTGAGTGCTGAGATGCTAACGTCCACTCCTCCTATCTGAAAAGCTGAGATTTGCCCAAGTACCACAAAAAGGACCCTTGCTGTGATGACCTCTGGTGATGGGACCACCCGTGCCCTCATCATCCCAGGGGATGAAGTCTTCGTGGAAACTCTGTTCAGTGGTCAGAGTTGGCCATGTCTCAGTGGCAGGTTTGCAGAACTTTTGGAGGCTGGGATGTGCTCTGTTGCCTCTGAGGAGCCTCTCCAGTTCCACATTAACGAGTCCATCACTGGTGTAAAAGGAGGAGGGTCTTGCGGTCCTGTGCCAGGACTGGCAGACAGGAAGATGAGTGGAGGGTGGCTGTGTAGAAAAGGACAAGCCTGTGCCGTTACGGCATGTCCCAGGACAATGGGGTGTTGATTGCTGTGGAGCATCTCACAGAGGCAACCCTGCAAGCAAGAGCTTAGTCCTGCTGGATCTCTATTGCCCAGCATCCCACATACCTGAGGCACTGACGTGGTATGACCCAAGATGACTGTGAGAGGAGGAGGATGGTAGCCACTGCCTCCCTCCCCACCTGGCAGGCTCCCAGAGGAGCATCACCTGCTGTCTCAGGAGCCACACAGGGACACAGTCAGTTTTCTAGCAGAGACACAACTCATCACTGATCTCCATCTGGACACTGAACCACTAACCACTACCCTCTGGGGGCAACCATCTAGCAAATTCCTCATCCACCAAGTAGCCCACCCATAAATCTACATCTCTCCAATCTAGAGAGAAAGATGTTGTAGGGAATGATGTCATAAGACCTTACAGAAGCCTGGACAGACCACAGCCACAACTCATCCCCTGTCCACAGAATTTATTCTTGAAACCAACAAATCTCAGCTGTAAGTACCGTTCAAATCTTCAAAACTGGGCAGTGGGTTGGACTTGCTGCTTTTAATTCTTCTCTAAACTTTGATGAGGTCTTGTTCTTTAAATTGTGGCTAAAACGATTGAACTTACTACCCCAGTTTTGCCAGCTGTTTTTTTTTATTTGTTTATTTTTATTGTTTACTTATTTCTCCTTGCCTGAATGGTGGAAAATCATAGACTCAGAATCATAGTTTGGGTTGGAAGAGTCTTTAAAGACTATCTGGTTCCACCCCCCCCCACCATGTCACCGTGATGCATCAGTGACGCTAGCCCTGATGATGACATGGCTGTGTCACAGCAGACAGAACATCAGTGGTGGCTGTGTCACAGGGGGTTATTGGTGATGTGGGTGGGTATAAAAAGGGCTGCACCAGAGCAGGCTGGCAGACAAGTAACTGGTTGAGCAATTGCTGAGAGGAAAGGGCACAGGCGGGATGGGCAGGGGCCACCCATAGCAGTGAAGTTTGGCTGCTCCTCCTCCTCCTCTGTTGCTACTCCAGTCTATTACAGCCATATGCCTGAATAAGGATGTGACCAGACTACGGGACATTCCTATTCTCTCCCTCCTCCAACATGCCTCCGAAGAGCTGCCAGAACACTTCAGGACAGATGCGACGGCCCCAACATGCACCCCATTATAGGGCTACAGGGATCTGAGAGCTCCTTACAGACATGGCAAGGCTGTGCACTCCTTTTCCTCTGGCAGACAAGGGCTGGGCCACATATGAGCTCCTGGCACCAGCCCCAGCCTCCAGGTCACAGTGAGAGAAACACTGGTGGTGGCCCATGTTGCAGTGGGGTTGTTGACATGGTTGGCCCAGGGTGACTGTCTCCTGTCCATCAGGGAGACATGGGATGGACAGCCTTGATGTGAGGTTGGGAGATAAGGGCTTCTCATAGCAGCTAGGGGTAGCTGTTTTTTTCTTTGATGCTCTTGCCTTTGATATCCTCATGCCCAGGATGTGACCGGATCATGACACTCACCTGTCCTCTCCTTACTCTACTACTCTGCTAAAGAGTATTGCGACTTTCTACAAGGACGTAGACTGAAAGATAAGGAAACGTACATAGCCCTAGTCTTCATCCCATCATGTTCCGATAGGCAGTTGGAAGCCCTCTGTAGCTGTGGAGAAAGGGAGCTCTCCAATACTCACTGACCCTCTGCCTTGACATGATCCTCCAGGCAGTGGGAAGGTCTCTGTAACTATCAACAAAGGGAGCTCTGCACCATCTACCATCTCTGTACCCTGATATGGTCCTACAGGGAGCTGGAAGGTCTCTGCAGCTGTGGACAGAGTTCTGCACCATTCACAGTATCTGCACCCCCACTACCTCTGCACCCCATCTTTGTCCCTCTATCATAGGTCACCAGGCCATACAGCACTTTCCCTTGGTGAAGCCGTGCTGGCTGTCCTGAATCACCTCCCAGTCCTCTGTATACCTTAGCACAGGTTCTAGGAGGATCTGTTCCATGATCTTCCCAGGCACAGAGGTGAGGCTGACAGGTCAGCAGTTCCCAAGATTGTCCTTATCACCCTTTTAAAAATGGGGGAGATGTTTCACTTTTCCCAGTGTCTGACTGCTGTGGCTTCCCCTGACTGCTGTGGCTTTTCAAATATCATGGAGAGTGGCTTGGTAACTACACCACCCAAGTCCCTCAGGACTCTGCCACGCATCCTGTCAGGTCTCATAGAGTTACTTATGTTCAGGTTCTTCAGGGTGTCTTGGATACACAGGTTTATGGTCTCGAACATCCTTGGAATGCAGAGGATGCCTGGGGCTGGCTGTGTTTTCTCAACCCCTCCGACTGGCCTGTGCGGTGCTTTCAGAAGATCTAGCTTGGGTAGGAGTAGGATATGAGATGCAATTCTTACATCCATGTTCTCAGTGAAAGTGTGAGTGTGTTGAAGACCACTCTGGGCTGTGGTCATCCAGGGCTCCATTTCCAGCTCTGCTGCGGCATCTGGAATAAGTCACTTGTCTGCCACATGATGGACCAGTTTGATGGGCAGAGAGGGGCTGTCAAAATTGTCATGAATTCAAAATTCACATGCATATGCAGTGGATTATCGTATTATAAGGAAGGGGCAAGTTCATTTCTGTACTAATATCAATGTGTTTGAAAGGTTCAGAGAAGACCAGCAAAACCATTTGGGACTTGGAAGCAAAGATGAAAAACGTTAACATTTTTAGCACGGCAGTCCCTGCTTCAGCAAGGTCAGGACACCAGTCCATTATCATTTGAAAAGTGTACTCATGAAAGAGGAAGAAGAACTAGTTTGGAGCAAGTAGGTGTAATGGGATGAAAGGCACAAAGCTACATTTCAAGTCAAGAACAACCTCTTCCAGGCACTTGACTGAGAACTGCTGCCGACTGGCTTTTCCATCTGCAATTTCTATTATTCAGATGGGTGGAAATGACTGCAATAAATATTGATGGGTTGGTGTGTGGGAATGACCGCACTGAATATTGACAGATTGCTATGCAAGTGCATGTGAACTGCTTAGAAATAGGTGAATGGAAGACTGATGTGTTGTGGACCCCGCGCTGGAGCAGTTCTGGAGATCTCCAGCCTGTGCAGGTGTTGTGATTTGAGCTAAAGTAGAAACAATTTTCTGGCTTCAGCTCAGCCTCACCTGAATAACTTCTTTTTCTAAAAGACAACGGCATGTTTTTCACAGGGTTTCTCTGTGGCAGGGATCACATGGGCACTGGGATGCAGAAAGGCCAGTGCTGATACTTAATTCCTATAGAACCCAAGGCTGCCCAAGGAGCCATAAGCGAAAGAGGAAAAAAATGTCACCCCTGCTGGGAGAGGTGGGCAGGAGAGGTGACCCCAAACTGACCAACAGAGGATTCCATCCCATAGACATCATATTTGGAATAAACTTGAGACATCTTGATGACTGGTGTCCAGTGAGATCCTTGTCTCTCTGGTTGTCCCTGATCCAAGATCTGTGCGTTCCTGAATTCCATTCCTGGGTCCAGCTCCCTCCTGCCACTCACCTTGCCTGTGCTTGCTCTGCAGCATTTGTGGAGACTACAGTCATCCAGGGGAGGGAAGGGGGCACGATTTCATATACTTGTATATATTCTATTATTTTATCATTATTTTCTTAATTATCATTACTTTATCAAAGCTATTTTAGTAGTTTCCAAACTGCAAGTATTTTGCTCTCATTTCCCTTTCTCCTTTCCCTGAGGGTGGGAGGAGGAGGAAACTGGAAACCCAACTGCTCTGGTTTAGTGACCAAAATTGGCTCGGCCAGAGCTAAACCATGACAGCGGAGAAGGGGAGGTGATGAGAAACGTCTCTCTGTGCCTGTCCAGCCATGGCCAATGGTGTTTGGAAATGGATGGATAGCTTTGGTTTTTTTTAATGGAGAAACCAGAAAATCACCAGGGATCTGAGTTCCACTGGAATCATAGAATCATGGAATGGTTTGGGTTGGAAGGGGCTTCAAAGCCCATCCAGTTCCACTCCTGCCATGGGTAGGGACACGTCCCCCTGGATCTGGTTGCTCCAAGCCCCATCCAATCTGGCCTTGAACACTTCCAGGAATGGGGCAACCACCAATGCTCTAGGCAACCTGGAGCAGGACCTTCCCACCTTCATCATAAGGAATTTTTCCCTCATGTCTNTTTATCTATCAGTTCATGCCCTTGTAAAAAGCTCCTCCTCAGCTTTTCTGAAGCCCCTTTCAGCCCTAGAAGTTGCTCTTTGGAGCCTTATCTTCTCCAGGCTGAACAATCCCAACTCTCTCAGCTTGTCAATGGAGCCGGTTCCTATGGGACTCAGTTTGCAGAATACCCCAGCGTGGGGCTGTGCTGGCTCAGGAGTTGCCTTTGCATACTCAGAGGAGGCAGCAAACAGTGGATTCCATATCGAAGGTGACCTTGTGGCGCACTGCGGGGATTTAACTCCTTGCCCTGCTGCTGGGGAAGGTGAAGGGCTCTGCTGTGACCCCGGTGAAACTCACCAAAAGATGCTTGCAAATTCCAGTAGTCTCCAAAAAGCATTTCGAACGACATGTCCAGAAATGCAGGCTCTTAAGCACTTAGAAGTGTTAAGATGCTAATTAATTCTGATGATTTGTATGATTTAATTATTCACTGACACTGTGTTATTTTTCAAGCAGAGAAGGAACTGTTTGAGTTGGAAATTTTTTAAGTGTCGCTGCCTCTGCTACTTAATGTATTTGTGTTTAATTAAACTGAGCCCAACAAGGCTCTATTGTGCGACACTTGCAGAGAAGGCTGTGAAATAGGAAATGTCAAAGATTAAACAAACCTCTTTTTAAGCCAGCTAAGGGGAGAGGTGCCACTGTTTATAAAATCAGAGCCAGGAAAAAAAACAATAATTAGAAAAAAACAGGTCATATGGAAAAACACTCTCCAACTTGACAATCTTTCATGCAGATATGATTTGCAGTTCATTACTCATTGTGTTCCTGCACAGAAGGCTTTTTGTTATTCGTTGTGCTAAGTCATTTTTTAATTTACATGGAGATGGAGATGTGTTCAAAGAATTTTTTTTAAACAAATGAACACAGATGCATTTCATGTCGGTTTTGATATAAAGGTTGAATGAAGCTGCAGGGAAGGAACATGGCATTTAATTAATTTATAATTTTTTTTGTAAATAGATCTGTTTCTGACCACTTTCTTTAATATTCATGTCTGGTTGGCAGGCAGAGAGTACATGAGGTTATTTCCTCATGTGAAGCTTAGTTTAATTACTTTTGAAAGAACATAAGAGTTAAATTTAAGCTCTAAAACGTAAATATGTGTATGAATGTAGAAAAGATGATGGGAGATTTCTCACTGGCTGGATTTAATCACATGGACCCAAATGATACTGTAATCCGAGATGCTCATTCAGACATAAGACACATATCATTAAAATGCACTTTAACTCTCCTCTTTGGCGCTTAGAGCTATTTTCCACCCCAAAAGGTTACAGTGTAACATATACAAACAGACAGTTCCCCCCTCCCTCACAGAGTGTGTTGGGATGGAGGCAGCAGCACCGTTCTGAGCCAACCCCACCAGGTGGACACGGTCTGGCCAGAGAGTGGGGGCCCATGGCTGCCCCCCAGAACCTCCTTTTAGAATCACAGAACAGTTTAGGTTGGAAGTAACCTTAAAGCCCATCCAGTGCCACCCCCTGTCATGTGCAGGGACACCTCCCATGGGATCAGGGGCTCCAAGCCCCATCCAGCCTGGTCTTGAACCCCTCCAGGGATGGGGCAGCCACCCCTGCTCTGGGCAACCTGGGCCAGGGCCTTCCCACCCTCACAGCAAAAGAATTTCTTCCTAATGTCTAACCTAAATCTTCCTTCTTCCAATTAAAAATCCATTTATCCTCATCCTATCACTCCAGGCCCTTGTAAAAAGTCCCTCCCCAGCTTTCCTGTAGGACTCGTTTGCCCTGACTCAACTTCTACCTTGACTGAGAGGACGTTGGGTGAAAACCCAGCAGAGACTTGTGCAGCGCCAGCCCCACATTGTAGGCTCCAGAGCCTTCCAAGCCACCCTGGAGAGCAGATCCACAGCACCTTCTTCTCAACCAGACCCCAAGTTACAACCCCCAAGCCCTGACCCCATGTAACAGGACATCCTGGCAGCCTCCTCTCACCAGGGAGCAGGTGGAACTGGACCAGCCAATCTGCTTATTTCTCCCCCACAACCCATGTGTTTCAGCACACAGACAACACTGTTGTCTTCTCCTCTCACTAACAGATCCTGGGTCTGGGGGCAGATCGATGTGCTGCCACTGAGCCCTGGGCAAACTGAATTTGCCTTTTCAGGAGGCTTTTTAAGCACCCTGGGCAAGGAGATATATGGCTGCACTGCTCTGGTCACAGAGCTTCTTGGATTGGATTAACTGTCATCCTACTCTCTAATGCTCCTACAGCTCAACCATCCTGAAGCAAAACCTCTAGGAAATGTGTAAAATAAAATAACCCAGATGTTGAGATTCTTGATGGCTGAAATCTGTCCTCCTCATTATGTGCTGTGCTGGATACCTGGGTGGGCAAGGCAGATGGCTCCTTCCATTTGGAAGGTGTTAGAATCAACAAGGGTTTAATTAAGAATCCAGACCAGGAAATAACTGTTGGCTGTTTGAGTCCTGCCCCTGAAATAGCACCGTGCCTCATAAATCTTTTCCCAGGCCGACTGGGGTAACTGGGTGGCAGCGGGAGAGCTTGGGGTGACTGCACCCCTGTGTCCCTGCGAGTGTCCTACTGAGGTGGGAAGGACTGTGTGGCCAGCCCAGCACACAAATCCCCCTCCACGCTCTGTCACACCAGGGGCAGTGCTCCCTGGGAGCGTTAATGTCCAGCACCATTGGTGCTGCCGTGTGTTGCAGTAGCAGTTGACCCCAACCTGCCATTGCAGGGACTCTTGGTTTTAATGTTGGGGTTGTCTAGTGCAGGGAGAGGAATTGGATTTAATGATCCTTGTGGTCCCTTCCAACTCGGGGCATTCTGTGATTCTCTGATCCTGCTCTCCTTGTCCCTGTGCCTGTCCTCTGGTGGGGAGGATGAAGAGCCTCCTCCAGCGATGCCACGTGCGGGGCTGCAGGAACCTACGTTCCTATGGGTGCCCTGTGACCCTGGGCCACAGACGGTGAATCTTCATGGAAACTGTGTTCAAAATCACCTCAACCAGTCGATCATAGTGTTGAATGTGACATTAACAGGTTGACAAATGTGGCATCAATGATCATAAAAATGGCAAATGAGAGCCCCGTCACATGGCTGCAAATGTGAGATTGCTAGGACAGCGCATGCCACTGATCTCCTCTCAGCCTTGGATGAAGATGATCTGCTTGTATGTCTAAGCAATCAGTTGACTGATTAATTGATCTACCTACCCACTCCAGAATATTTTAGCCCACAATTCAGGATCCAATGGCAGAAAATGAATTGTTGCTTCCTCTCTGGGATGAACCAAGGCCAGATGCCAAACCCTCAGTCCTCACTTCCACTACAGAGCGACAGACCATGGCAAGCACATTTCACAGAGACTGGCAGTGCTTGCAAGGGTTAGAAACACAATCATCTGCACTGTTAAATTGTCAGCAAGGGCCCTGGGGTTTGGACTGTGCCAGAATACACTCACCAAAATATTTCCCAGACACAGCCAGCAGCTGGAGCATTCAGGGGACTGTTCTGTATGTACCCACCCTGCTGAGGGACTGGGAGACTCCATGAGATTGCATGGGCTGCTCGTGCTGGTTGGTCCCAGTGCCTGGGCCTATTTCCACACCTATTTTATTCACTGTTCAGCTGTAGGTCAGAGGTGATGTTGACATTTGAGATGTCCTGCCTGTTGTCAGATGCCTGCCATGCCTCTGGGTTTTTTTTTTCAGACCAGGGTTTCTCACAAAACCAGCCGGTTCTTTCTCCACTGCTTTTCTACCTTTGGTTCCTGTAGGTGTGCTGCTCTGCTGATGCTACTCTGCATAGAATCATAGAAAGATAGAACCACCAGGTTGGAAGAGACCCACCAGATCATCGAGTCCAACCATTCCTATCAAACACTAAACGATGTCCCTCAGCACCATATCCACCCGTCCCTTAAACACCTACAGGGAAGGTGAATCAACCACCTCCCTGGGCAGCCTGTTCCAATGCCCAATGACCCTTTCTGTGAAAAACTTCCTCCTAATGTCTAGCCTAAACCTCCCCTGGTGGAGTTTGAGGCCATTCCCTCTTGTCCTGTCCCCTGTCCCTTGGGAGAAGAGCCCAGCTCCTTACTCTCTACAACCTCCTTTCAGGTAGCTGTAGAGAGAAATGAGGTCTGCTTTCATGCTCCCATCAGCCATTATTGTCACCTCTAAGTCCCCTCCAGATGACAAGATGTTTAGGGATATGATTTAGTCGTGGACAGGTATGATTAGAATTGATGATCTCAAAGGTATTTTCCAACATAGCGGTTCTATGATTCTATGAGGGGTGCAGGGTGGTGAGACCTCCCTGCCACCTTTAGGAGGTCTCTTCCTGCAGGGAGCAGTCACACCACCTCTTCTGCACATCCCATCCCGCATGGGTCCATCTCAGGCTCATGCTTCCTGTTGATGGTGTTAATTCCCCTGCTCCAGGGATATCGCTATCCATAAAGACCCTTGAAGCTGAACTGGTTCAAAAATGCCACTCTAGAGCTGCATTAGCAAAATACAGACTTGGGTGTCCCTTTCTTCTCCTTGGGCCTAGGTGTCCTCCTAGTTCTGCCCATTCATCCCAATACTCAGGTCAACCCCAAGTCTACTCAACAACCCCCATTTCTCTCCTCTGCTACCCACTCTAGAAAGTGTATTTAGAGCCATCCAATTTGGTCAGGATGGAAAGAAACCAGCCAGAAAACACTGTCCTCCTCATCACAATTGACTGCTGGTGTGAGATACTTCAATGGGTCTCCTATCTCTCCATGGCTGCTCCAAGAATGCAGATGGGATTGAAAGGGGCGACTCTCTCCTTGCCAGGGCTGTTCTCTTGGCTGCCTCCTAAAGCAAAGGCGTTCAGTCATGCCAGTGCTGTCGCATCTCAGGGTGCTGTTAGGGCTTTTTCCTGCTGGAGAGACAGCTGAACATTTTCCATCAAAATTATTTCCAGCCAAAACTGATCTTCATCAAAACAGAAAACGTCTGTGTTGGGGGAGGGTCAACGTTTCAGAGTCTCTTTAAGAAGATGAGGCTGAAAAAAAACCCCAAACCCCAACCAGACCAATCTCATTTTTGCTTTTGATAACATCCTGGCAAATCTTGCTGTAAATCTTCAGCAAAAATGTTTGTGGTGATCTTGTATAAATTCTCTGTGGGTGTTTGGATGCCCTGAGCCCAGACAGCTCTCGCTGATGGGGCTGGCCCAGGTGCATGGCCCCTAATAGACATGTTTCCTTCATTTGTTTGCTTTAAGCACCCTGGGGCTGTCCTAGAGGCAGAGGATACACTGACATAACATACAGCTTCATTAGTGCCCCTGCTCATTAACCAAGACCTCTGCGTCAGTGATGTGGCTCCTCTAATTTGTGTCAGTGGTGCAGGCAGGCGAGGAGCAGCCCCGCTGCCCACCCAACCCTTGCAGACAAAGCTGTCACCGCATCCCTGGGTGTGACCCCTGCCCACCCCACCTGCCCTTGCACACCTGGGGGCTCCTGATTCCTGGCACGAGGTGAGCTGCATGCACCCGTGGAGAGGTCGGGGTGCTCGCGCTCCGGGTCACATGTTGATGGAAGAGGTTTGGTCCTGGGATGAGGAGGAAAAATGAGAAGGCTGAGAATTAAATTGGGGGGCAGAAATCAAGGGCTGTCAGGGCTTAGGAAATGCAGCACCATGGCTTTAGGTGGAGCCCTAAATCTGCCCCCACTGCCATAAGAAACCTGTCTTCCTAAGCAGAGGTGTCTGTCTGCAGGGATTAAGGGGAGATGAGGCTGTCTGAGGATCGCACTCTCTTTCCTGAAGAGGTCCTGGTTATTTAAAGAAGACTAATTTGCTGTGCTCATTACCAGGGACTGCGTGGCACTGCGCAGAGCCCATGATGTTCTCCTGGGCTGGAGCTGCTCTGTATAACTGTCCTGTTCTCCATCAGTCCACGGGGATGTGTCCAGATCTGGGACCAACACTCCCTGTGCCTGTGGTCATGGTAGAGAGGGATTCCTCAGGGCTGTCTGCTGGATCCCTTCCAAAATGTCAGGAGGACCATTTGCCTGTAGCAACCCGCACACAGCCCTGCTGGGATGCAGAGCAGGTATCCCTGAACACCTTTTCCCATTAACCTTTTCTGTCACTGAGCTGTCACCCAAAGGACAGGAACAAAAAGGAAGATGAAGGGCTGGCTCCAACTGTGCTGCAGAGAAAGCTTGAACAACTCCACCATGAGTCCCTGCTGACTCCAAAACTCCCTGCTAGGCTCTGGATACCCCTCCATTTGGTAAATGTAATTGATGTCTATTCAAATAGCCCTGCAGCACCTGGGACTGTGACCTGTGGGAACCTGCCAAGGTGGGAAGCAAGGTCCAAGTTTCTCCTGCAGCCACATGAATCCCACAGAGAAGCCCTTCAAGGCAGAATCCCACAGCTAACAGTCCTTCCTTGGTGTGGGTACCTGCTTGCTACCTGCCAGAGAACCAGAAAATGGGATGCTCCAAGCGCAGGACACGCGCTGGTGGACTCCAGCCTCTAGCTTGGCTCCTGACACCAAAGGGGCTGGGTGCTTAGGTGAGCTCAGCTCACAGGTGAAGAACACCTTGCGTGAGGTGGAGTAGGCAAGTCAGGGATCAGTCTCAGTGGAGCACATTGTAATCAATTCCACACTGGAATTTCAGAGTCAGTAAGACTGAAGAGCCTTGAGAAATGGTTGGTGTCTGAGGTTGCTCCTACAGAAACTGCTTGTTTCTGACACATGTCCAGCCCTTTTCCCAGTAACTGGCTTCCTGCTCATGTGTAAGACTCACTGGACTGCACTGAGACTGAAGCTTTGAGAGTCATTGACTACCAGATGTTTGCACTAAACTGGCCTGAAAATTCCAGGATAAGGGAATTCTGGGAGAAAGAGACACAGGGGTGGCTCCTACACATGGGATAATGGGATCTTGAGCCACCAGAACTTACTCCTTCCTGGCACGCTCAGGGCAACGATGTCCAGGGAGTGTTATGAGCCCGAGGCTGGTGCTGGCTTGACTTGGATCCTCTCCTGTGACATAAAGATGCTGCGTTGGCTGGAGGAACAAGGTGTCAGCAGGAGGGTCTTTATGGGTGCTGTGCCCCACATTATTCCTGCTTTCCTCTTGCCCCTCTGCTCTGATCTCTGTCTAGGCTGTCTCTCCTGGAAAGCAGGGACCAGGCAAGGGGTGGGAACACCATGCACAAACAAGTCCTGAGGAGAGGGGCACGGCACACGATGGTCCCCATTCACAAACAAGTCCTGAGGAGAGGAGCTCAGCAGGATGCCCATGTGGGATGCACACATAGACCTGCATTCCATGGGTGTTGACTGGCTGCGGAGAATGTGGAAAGAGATGTAAGCTGTTTGGTAG
Organism: Piaya cayana; assembly: GCA_013389865.1. Taxonomy (NCBI): domain Eukaryota; kingdom Metazoa; phylum Chordata; class Aves; order Cuculiformes; family Coccyzidae; genus Piaya; species Piaya cayana. The sequence goes on from WAAB01010781.1 coordinate 16,385, forward strand.
CTAGAGAAGATATTTGAAAGCGCAGAGTTTGATTATATGCTCAAGGAAGTCTAGCGATGATTCAATTATAATGTTCATGAAAACTCAGCAGGAGAAAACAGAGATCTCTCTGGCCTTCAAGTGTATGACCTGTGTCAGAGAGGGTTATATGGCCTGTCTGTTCATCACGTCATTCATCAGTAAACTGGTGATAAAATTCAACCAAATTCAGATTTGTGGGTAAAGCATCATCACGCTCTTACACACAGAAAGTGTAACATGAGGGTCTGCTACCAACTCCATGCAGAATATGCACGTCCTCTTACAGAATCATAGAATCATAGAATGGTTTGATTTGGAAAGGACCTTAAAATCTATCCAGTTCCAACTGGATCAGGGGCTCAAAGCCCCATCCAACCTGGCCTTGACCCTCTCCAGGGATGGGGCAGCCACCACTGCTCTGGGTAACCTGGGCCAGGGCCTCCCCACCCTCACAGCAAAACATTTCTTCCTAGTATCTGATCTCAATCTCCTCTCTTTCAGATGAAAACTGTTCCCCCTTATCCTATCCCTGCAATTCCTGATCAAGAGCACTTCCCCATCTTTCCTAGAGTTTCGTTCATTACCAGAAGCTGCTTTAAGGTCTCCCTATAGCCTTCCCTTCACAAATCTGAACCCCAGTTCTCTCAGCCTGTCCACATATGAGAGGTGCTCCAGCCCTCAGATCATCTCTGTGACCTCCTCTGGACTCACTCCAACAGCTCCATGTCCTTCTTATGCTGAGGACTCCAGAACTGGACTCAGGACTCCAGATGGGTCTCACTGAAGCGGAGCAGAGGGACAGAATCCCCTCCTTCCCTGCTGGTCCCACTGCTTTAGGTGCAGCCCAGGACACAGTTGGTTTCTGGGCTGTGAGTGCATGTTGCCAGCTTATGCTGAGCTTCTCATCCCCCAGCACCCCAAACCCTTCTGTTCAGGGCTCCTTCCCATCCATTCTCCACCCAGCCTGTAATTGTCCTTGGGATTATCCCTATATACCGGATACTCCACATGAAAGATTATAAATGGAGTAATTTATACCCAGTGTAAATGCACTTTTTAAAAAACCTGCTTCAGTTTGAGACAGAGCTGTGTAAAGCAGAGAAATGCAGTCTCAAGATGAGGGTCTGGAAGGAGATGGGGAAGGTGATGAGCATCCTCATGGCAGAACCAGGTTTGTCCCTGGGTGGAGCTGCAGCTGGAAGAATATTGTCGTGCTGTGCTGGGAAACACTCACCTGGTTTAACCCTGCTTCCAGCCTGTCTCCTAGGGCAAAGAGCAACGGTTCCTTCCTTCTCCTGGGCAAGGGAGGCAACAGTGCATGAGCTGCAGCTCAGCTGGGGGTGCTGTATCTCACCCTGACTGCAAAGGACAAGGTGTGGCAGAGATTGGAGAAGAGACCAAAACCTCCTCCTGCCCACCTAGCCTCAAAGGCAGCTGCCTGAGTGTGAGGTACCTCCCCATTCACCTCCCAACAGCTCCTTTCCTACAGCGGGCAAGAAAAAGAAGTAGAACCAGAAAAGTAAACTTGTTGGAAGTGCATCCCTCCCCCAGTTCTCCATCCCACTGAGGGCTCTGCCCTGCCGTGTCAGTGGACTCACCACTCATCACCGAAGTGAGAGAATAACCCGAACCCACCAAGCTGTAGAAGCTGAAAGATGGGCAGCACCCAGCTCCTACCTTGCATCGTTTAGGGGTTCACCTGTAAAGAGCAGTCGAAAGGCTGCGCTCAGAACTGGTCCCACTCACAGGCGGGAGGTGAGCAGAAGCAGCTCTGCTGTTATCATTCCTCCAGGACTTTTTTCCTGGATGTAAATGATTAATGAAGGATATTGTGGAAAGCAGATGTACTGTTGCCACAGTAACTGAGACGAGTGGCAGGCAAGGTTTCTGCACATGCTGAATACTGAAACGATGATCTTCGTGTGTATTGTGGTTATTTCAGCCTTCATAAGATTCTGGTTAATTATTAACACCATAAGGTCCTAACCTGGGGGAACAGTTATAAGTGAGAACAAGTTCACACCGAATCCCTTTCTATTTTCTCTCCCTATCATCTCCTCTTTCTGGATACCAGTATAATTTTATCTCCCTAAAACCTCCCATTATCTCATTTTCAAGTGCAGTAACCTATTACCATCTTTAATGTTTAAAAAGAATAATAATGCAGGAGACACTGTGAGTGTGAGAATGATTCATGGTCTCTCACCTGCAGTGACGTTTCATAGAATC
>WAAB01010782.1:8521-23588 GCA_013389865.1 Piaya cayana
TAGGAGGAAGATTTTCACAGAAAGGGTCATTGGGCATTGGAACAGGCTGCCCAGAGAGGTGGTTGATTCACCTTCCCTGGAGGTGTTTAAGGCATGGGTGGAAGAGGTGCTGAGGGGTTGAAGAACAGGACTTGGCTATCTATGGTTAGGTGTCACCTCAATTCTGGTAACTGATGTACTCCCAGTGGAAGTGGGTGTTGTTAAATGCCACTAATGCTCTGACTGTGTTTTTGTAGACAGCTGTGTCAGTGTCCTCTGTGTGCATCTGGGATGCATGCTTCAACTTGCTGCTGGTTGGAATTGTAAATGGAAAAGCAGCAACCCTATCTGTTATCCCAGGATGGGTACCTCTGGGTTTCAGGGCACCTCAAACTGGAGACCACTCGCTGAGCAGGAGGAACTCCCTGGTTGCAGACCCCACCAGGTATAGTGGCCCTTGTATCATCCCTTTACAGCTTTAATTTCCATAGAAAGGCAGATGATCTGTTAATAAACCTATCAGACACTTTCTGATCAAAGTATCTCCTCTGTGATTTTTGCAAGAGGTTGAACTGCTTTGAGGAGCAAAAGCTGAGCCCACACCAGCACTCATGAGGCAAAATCCAGATAAGGGTTCATGATATGTATTATTACAGTCTTGGAGGTGTCTTGGAAATACCTACTCTTCCATTATACATATCCATACCAAGAGCTAGGAAAGGTTCTGAACACAGTATTCTAGGTGAGGTGTCATGAGAGTGGAGCGGAGGAGGAGAATCACCTCCTTCGACCTGCTGGTCACACTTCTTTTGATGCAGCCCAGGATAAGGTGGGCTTTCTGGGCTTAAAATATAGAAGAGTGCATTGGAAAATTAACTTACACCACTGAACAGGAAGTACATTATTCTTTTATTTTTAAAATAAATATACATGGAGGATAGAGATGGATATATTCAGTCTCATGACACAAAGCACCTTACAACAGTCTGCTTTATGGAAAGCAAAAAGCTTGGCTTTATGAAGCATTATTTTAGATTCATTGAATATTATACTGTTGGAAATTTGATTAAGCAAAGAAGAAGAATGTCAGTTTATAGGTCTCTGGTCTACTGTATCAAGATCAATAAAAAAGTATTGATATGCCAATAAACCATTTAAACAGTCTGAGAGCATGAGTTTTTTTGGTGACTCGAGACAGGCAATATGAGATTCAGACTATCACAGAATTAAGTGTGAAGATTTCATTTGAGATATTAAAAGAATAGCTCTCTGTATTATGACGCCCAGTTGTGAACTTTATTAAAATACTAACAATAGCCTGCAGTTACTATACAATGGAATGTAATGATAGATTTCTTCTGTGTGGAATTGGAAGACTGACAAAGAGACTTTTAGAACACATTTGTATAAGACTGCTTTATTTTTATTGCTTTGCAGAAAAAGAAACACGAGTACAAAATACTGTACCTAATAGGAGGAACATTTTGTACCTCAGAATTAAAGTATAACACTATGGATCTTCTCTGCATACCTTCTGTCAAATGAAATGGTTGAAATTTGGCATATATTTGTAAAAATTAAAATATATGAAAGCTCAGATCTATAAAGAAGAAATATCATAAAAACTTTTAATACCCTTTGGAGATAGGTATACTTAACAGGAAACTGCCTAAATAATGTGATGTATGTACATAGTTTATTGAAATGACACCTGTAATAAGCAGCAGTATCCAAATTTCTCATACATGCATTGCATCTGTAACTGTACATCAGAAAATAAAAACCTGAAACATAGAGAGTATTTCCATTGAGAAACTAAGTATTTGAAATAGATAGAGGGCTTTGTTTATTCTTTGATATTACTACATTTTGAGGGTTTTTCTCTGTTTATGCTTCTGTTTTCATAGAATCATAGCCTGATTTGAGTTGGAAGAGACCTTAAAGATCACCTAATTCCACTCCTCCTGCCATGGGCAGGGACACTTCCCACTCTACCAGGCTGCTTAAGGACCCATCCAACCTGGCCTTGAACAATTCCAGGGATGGGGCAGTCACAGCTTCCCTGGGCAACCTGTGTCAGTGCTTCACAACTCACATTGTGAAGAATTTCCTCCTAATGTCTAGTCCCCAGTAGGATAAGAACTTGTGAGTTTAAAGCCTCCTGTAGCTAGAGGAAGAAGGCTTCATTGGCTGGCTCTGCTTGATGGGATGGCCTGTAGGATACACCAACCATAAGGTTCCTAATAAAGCCTCAGTTCTGCCTTACAAGCTTAGTCTGTTCATGACTACTCTTCAAAGACAGCTCTTTACACTCTGTCCATTTCCTGATATAGAGGACAATGCCTCCACCCCTCCTTCCCAATCTGTCCCTTCTGAACAGCCTGTAGCCATTGATAGTAATCCCAGTCATGGGATTGGTTCCACCAAGCTGCAGTGGTGGCAACCAGATCATAGTTTTTTAGTAGCTTCCAGGTCCTCTTGTTTGTTGCTCAAGCTTCATGCATTTGTATAGAGGCCATATATTAATAGACTGTATCCATTTGATCCTTACAGTGTTACCACCTGTAACTGGATGGAGGAAGGAAAAAAATCACCTGGCACACTCCCTCACTAGCCATCCCAAGGCCCAAAAATCTGTTTCAATCACCCTTGTGCTACTTACTGCAGCTTTGTCACTTCCCATATGGAAGAGCAGTAATGGACAGTAGTCTGACGGTCTTACCAGAGCAGGGAGTTTCTTAGCAAGTAAATATAATTTCCTCTAAGTGTTGAGTCTTCACCTAATTTATTCATGCTGTGGTGAATAGATGTGATATGCAATATTATTTTCAGGTACCTTCACAGTGTTATTCAGAATAGCACTTATTGTGTCATAGATTTCTCTAATATAGGTGAAAAAGGAATCAGGAAAATACTTGGACACAACAAATCAATAAATGATTTGCAGTACAGCCAGCTAGGTGACTCACTAGGGTCAAACTCATGAAAAAAACAGTTTTACTGCAGGCATTGTAGCTTCTAATCACTTGGTGACTTTTAAAGCTGTCCTTTTGTCTGAGGTATAGCTAGAGTATGCACACTCATCACCACATGGTCTATTTTTTCTGGCAATTAGAACAGTATATATGAAATAGAAAAGAAAATAAAGTTCACTCTACCACAGTTAAGGTCACTTGTGAGACATTAACTGTTCTTTGTTGTTTGATGGTAATTTTGGAGGAAAAAACAAGCAGATAAACAAAAAGAAATTCCATCCAACCAATTAAAGAAACCTTATTTGCTCTAATTTATGACAAGTAATAGGCTACTATACGCTCTAAACTTTAATTAAATCTTCTTACTATAGCGGGATAGTAAAAAATTAAATGCTGGTCATTTTGAGTTCTATCCAGGAGTGAGCATGGTTTGAAGTTTAAGGGTAACTTCAAAACTTGAAGGGATCCTCAGAACTCTTGGTTGTGGTAGCTCTTCAATAGTTACAACTGTGCTGCCTAATTTTTCACTCAATGAATGTTACTGACCTCCAACACAAGACAGACAGATCAGAAGCTCATATTTCTGAACATATATCTGGTACATATGTAATACTAAATTGTACGTCTTTAAAGGAAAAATAATAAAACAGATTAAACTAGGCAGAGGTAAAGAAAAAAATGCAGTCAGATTAGACCACATTAAACACAGTGAATTAACCTTTGTCCTTCCCAAGAAAAAAATGTTGAGAAAAAATAATATAATATAAATATTTATTTGTGAGCTACACACAACACTCATCCATAGAACTAGTACGATTCAGCTTGGGACATTTGACTTCTGGGTTTTTTTTTTTGGCGGGGGGCAGTTCTGTNTTTCTCTTTTTCCCTTTTTTCTTTTTCCCTTTTTTTTCTTACTGACTGTTTATGAACACTCAATAGGTTGGAAATACACACTTTTAAAAAAAGTCTGCTTTCTCTTTTAATTCCTTCAGAATCTTACAGTAAACTAATGACTGTCAACTAGCACTGACTAGAAGAAAAAAACCCAAAACAACAGCAGAATTATCTGCGACCAGAAGCAGCATTAATAATAATGCAAATATCAAAATGGCACAACAACAAAATTGAGGAAAACATTTTCCTGAGCTGCAAAAAATGACAGATACATTTGCATTAAGTTCTTTAGAAGTATACAGAATCACAGAATCATAGAATCACTAGGTTGGAAAAGATGTCCAGGATCATTGAGTCCAACCATTCCTATCAACCATTAAACCATGTCCTGAGTACCCCATCCATCTGTCTTTTAAACATCTCCAGGGATGATGACGCAACAACCTCCCTGGGCAGCCTGTTCCAGTGTCCAATGACCCTTTCTGCGAAATTTTTTTTTCTTATGTCAAGTCTGAACCTCCTGTGGTGGAGATTGAGGCTATTCCCTCTCATCCTGCCTCCTGTCACTTGGGAGAAGATGTCAGCTCCCTCCTCTCCATAACCTCCTTTCAGGTAGTTGTAGAGAGTAATAAGGTCTCCCCTCAGCCTTCTCTTCTCTAGGATAAGCAGCCCCAGTTCCCTCAGTTGCTCCTCGTAAGACTTGTTCCCCAGCCCCTTCACCAGCCTTGTTGCTCTTCTCTGGATACACTCCAGAGCCTCAACATCCTTCTTGTGGTGAGGGGTCCAGAACTGAACACAGTGTTTGATATGTGGTCTTGATAAACAGGCATATGATATAGGGGAGAAACTTAGAAAGAAGTTAGAAGTTAGAAAGAACTTGAAGAAGGGCTTAGCTCACTGGAATTCACGCTGTTTGCTACTACAGGTCTTGAAGACCCTGGGTGTTGATAAGGAAGGAGCTCATTCGCAGACATTCACTGATAAGGGAGAAGCTGGAATGTGAGCTACAGCAGAAAGCCAGCTGCACCCTGCTCTGCAGTTTTGGAGCTCCACAAGGATGAGATTGCGTCTGCACACAGATCAAGTTCAGGGAAAATTCATGAGGAAGATGAAGGTTTCTTCATCTCTGAGACCCTTGGCTATGAGCACCAGAAGGCAATGGGCAAGTGCAAGACTGGAAGGATACTTCTAGAACTAATTATGTTACCAAACAGGGAAAGTAATGAATATATAGTAGGCGTTAATGAGTAGGCATGTCTTTACACTATAAGTGGCTGTTGTTAAAAAAAACAGTGTGTGAGTCAGGAGGATTAGCCCCCTCACACCCGCCAGTGAATAAACACATGCCTACTTTATAATCTTAATTGAGTTATAGAGAGTGATTCTGCAAAACAGTCTCACCAGTGCCAAGTACAGAGGGAGAATTCCTGGACCTGGCGGCCACACTATTTCTAATACTATATGTTGTCTGTTTACTTTGCATTTTAGAAGTTCTGTATCCATGTTAACTAATGAAAACACAGTATACTTGATGTAGACATGTTATGTTGCTTTCTATCCTGCCACTATGAGGTTAGAAGAGAACAAGATTCCAGTGTTAACACAGAAATCAAATACATAGGGAATCTTACAGAGAGCTTTGGTTCTGCCCTTATTCCAAGGGATCTATTCAGTCAGTCACACAGATAAAGTATTGTGTCCTTGGTTAGGATAACTGTTGTCTTCCCTGAAGCAGATATGACCTAGTTTCTTCTGAAGTTCACATAAGGTTAAATACATCCATGCGTTTTCTAATATAGATTTATGATTCTCTACTAAATATGCCATTAATTTTGACACACATTTTACACTGGGTACTGAATTAAATTTTAAGAGTTGCTTCCATGTAAGTTCAAAGAATCCTTAATTTAGACTTTATTATTTGGTTCTATTTTTCTGATTACTTACTGATCTGTACATGGTGAGGACATGGTATCTTTCATAAATAAATAGCATTGCCTGCATACTCGGTTTATTGAGGTAAAGTTGACAGAAGTTTCATGATTTAGTAACAGGCAAACTTTACTGCATGGGTGGGGAGAGAAATCAGATTTCGTAACCTTTTCAGGGACACACTTCTTATTAGGTATCCCAAGCAAAACAAATCATTCCATCTCTAATGATCACATGAAGAACTTAGATATTCAACACCACTAAATCCAGTCATGTAATATTACAAATTGATTTAGGATGGAACATTTTCTAAACAATGTTTTAAATGTCATGCTTTGGAACAATATAATAATAAATACATTTGGTGATATACAATATCTAGGCTCTAAGAATGGTTTTGACTAATTCACAGAATTAAAACATAGAACACCTAGGCATTTTAATCATAATTTCTAGCATATCACTGGCTATGAATTAGTGCTGGTTTTACCTGGATTAAAGCATGTCAAAATGGTATCTTAGAAAGGGAAAATCAGAGACTCTGAAATCACCATTTAGAATAAAATACAAACAATCCAAACAAATGGTGCAAGTCTTTGGCACTGAAAAGGTGATTGCTCTGCCTATCCAAATTAAAAAAGAAATAAATGATTTTCCATTGCCAATTGGGATCTCGACACCATCATAACATGTTGAATCAGATAAGAGAAAGAAATGCTTGGGAAATAGTTGTCTACTCTCTCTGTGAGCTTTACTTTTTTCTATTTGGTCTCAAATCTCTAATGTTTCAAAGGGAGAAGGAAAGAATGAAAGAAGGGAAGAAAAAATGATTGATTATTTCAAGTTACTTCTGCAGGAGAAAAAGGAAAAAATAATCCTGACTTATACAAGGAGCTAGTTAAGACCATGAAACTTGAGATTTTGTTATACCTATTGCCCAGATGCAGAGCTGCAAAGATGATTAGTTCAATGACAACAAAGTGATCATTTGCAACATGGGGCCCATACAGACAAGCACTGAGGGATACTCATCCATTCACAGAGGCAAATGACAGAAAAAACTACCAATCCCATGTACTGAACAAATATTTTTACTCAAAATTAGAGTTTTCTTGGGGAAAAAATTATAAAAAGTTGATTTTAAATAATTCACAGAAGAATGTCTTTCCATCCACTTCAGTAAGAGGCAATACAAATCTAAACCAAGAACAGAGTTATGATTTAAGGAAGGACAAGAGTAATAATAAACTGCTCCTACATTTCTGCTTTCGAAGTATTCCCACAAAAGTCAATTAATCCAGTTATCGCTCAGTATGCATTAGTAATTTCTGCTTCTCAGAATTTGTTAAACTGTTTTTAGCATGAAATTTTTAAACTCTTTCAATGAAGAATTTCTATATTTTTTGAGATCATAACAAGAATGAAGAGGTGCAGAATCAAAAATCAGTTCCTTAAGGATCCTCAGAAGAAATATCCCTGCTCATTATTACCTGCTCAGTAACAACTATATTTTGAGATTTGTCCAGGAGACCATTTTCAGTCCCTCTGATGTGTGACTGATTAATTCCCTAATGCAATAATACGAATTAAAATGTTATGAAGAATTAAAGTGCCTTGGAGAAAAAGGTGTGTTAAAGCAAAATACTTTTATCAATGAGCAATTCTTTCAAAAAAAACTTACCAGAAAACAAGTGGCTTTGCTTAATGAGTCCTACTTTCCACAAAACCATGCTGGATGTAATTTACTTATATTTTCATCCTCTAATTCTTTATTTGCAGAGTGACAAAATAGTTATTTGGTTATTTTACACAAGAATAACACTAAAGTTTTGTCCTCTGGTTTATATTTTTTTTGTCTCTGTCGGAGTAAGCATTTGCTACTAGGTTTTAATCCCTTAGCATTGCTCCAGTTCTGAAGCCTTGTTAAAACTGAGTTGTGCAATGATGTCCTAATCGTAGAATCATAGAATCATAGAATCACCAGGTTGGAAGAGACCCAGCGGATCATCAAGCCCAACCATTCCCATTAATCTCTAAACCTTGCCCCTCAGTACCTCACTCACCCGCATCCTAAACACCTCAGGGAAGGCGAGTCAACCACCTCCCTGGTCAGACCATCCCATTGCCTAATGACCCTTTTAGTGAAGATTTTTTTCCTTATGTCCCAAGGTACTTCCCTTATGATTCTGACTAAATTATCAGGGATTTTTGACTTAATGAGATGAATTCTTAAAAGACACTGTATCACCTCCTCTGCATTTACATCAGTATATTGTACATCTTTCTCAATGTGTCTCAAAACAAATCATTGGACAACTTGTGGACCTGTTGTATACTGTGACTTAGGACTTTTATTCTCTCTAAAAAAATTTTATTGGTATATTTATTATTTTATCAGTAACATAGGCAGAAGAGAGAAAAGGGTAAAAAGCAAAGTCAGGGGAATTTGTGGTATGAATTTTACCCTGAGTAACATCACTTCTGAGACTTGAGGATAATTTAGGATTTGTAATAATGAACTGGAGGCTGAAAATGTTATTCAATACTGACAGTCAAAATTATTTTCTGGAAATCAGATATAGTCCTGTTTGGTTTTATAGAACGTATGTTAGCACTGATGAAGTTATCTTGCAACAAATTATAAGGAGTTAAACCTCCTTTGATATAAGATATGCCTTATAAACTGCTATTGAGATATTCTCCATTAAGGCTCTCCATTCCCTGTTAAGTATAACTAGCAAAGAGAAAGGCATCTACAGAGAATGAAATGAAGCACCTGGATCTTCTTCTGGTACTGTCAGTCTTATCCTGTATAGTACTGGGTGATTCTAACACAAGTGACCTAGATACCAAAAATTATGGAGGGCATAGGACTATGGAGAAGAAATAGGATATCTATATCAGATGGGTTTTGTACAGCATATGTTAGTGCAGGTCTTTTAAATATCACAAATAATCACCACTGAAGAGAAAACTAGATTATTTAAAATTAGATTTAATAATTTTGTATATATATAATGAACAATATTACATAATACTAGCTTGATTAAGGTATGCATAGACTTTGATGTGATGCCTCAAAATAATTTTAATATTTTGAAATGCAATTTATCTTCATAAGATGTCAACTTGTATTAACCAAATCAACATTAAAAAAAGAAAATTAAAAAAAAGTTGTTGTCTGATTTGTCTCAGCTCAATCAATAAGTTTTATGTTTTGCAGCATGAAGATTCTCATTCATTCAGGCACCTTTTCAAACATATTTATTAGTATAATTTTCAGTTCCTGAAGGATTTTAGGACCTTCAACAAGTTTTATGCCTGCTGATGCATATGATATGATGTTCCTGCCTAAATTCTTCTTGATATTTATTTATTTGTTGTTTGAAACTACCATTTATGAATGTGTTAAATTTATTCTCTGAATCTAGGATTATTGTCTAAAATGCACAGGGTACCTCATAAAAATGAAAATGTAAATATGACAACACTTTTGATTTGTGATACTAGAGCAGAAGTCAAAATTTGAAAAATATATGTGGACAATGTATCACACATACTTTAGTTTTCTAACATAAGAAGAACACAAGAATCAGATTGTTTTTACAATTGTAATAACATTTCATATTTTCCACTAACAAAGGAATATCAAATGACTTTGATGTGTCTTGGAAGGGATCAAATTTTCTTTTCATTTTGTATGTCTTTAAATAAACAGATAATAATGCTCCTTCATTTGCATCTCAATGTACTTTAAAACATTTGTCACAGAAGTGGAATTCACATAAACAGCTTCAGATCTTGGTTGATTAGCAAAGGAGACTGAGCAGCAGCAGTAACTGTGGAATGATCTTTTTTGTTGCCTGGTTTTGGTTCCTGTTGAATGGTGCATTTTGTTCATATAAAGTTATGATATCTGTGTATATCAAGTTACACAGGTCACAGCAAATCATGAATTCATCTAAATTAACGCATAATACACTGCTCTCTGCAGAGCATGCTTACTCTTCTACCAGTACATATTGTACTGTACCTTCTGCCTTCCAGTGTTGTGTCCCTGAGTAATTTATAAATGTAATTAAATGTGACTGATGCAAAACTCTATAATATACATGTAAAATTTAAAGACTATTAGCCTTAACATTATCTTGTTGTTTCAGCAGAAAGATTAAATGAAGAATAGATACAGAAGTCTTGCATATCAATCAATGCATATGAAGTTTGTTACCTAATAGTGATTAGATATAGGCAGATAACTAATCTATTATTCTAATTCAACTTGTCAATCTGCTTTATGGAGATAGATATCATGATTATCAATTAGCAAGCATAAAAATCACTAATTCACTTCTCCTCCATAATTTGGAAAACAAAACTTAGATAAAACTTAGAGTGTATTGCAGTTTAGGATGCTGTAATGAGAAGATCAAATCTGTCACATTATCATCCCAGCTTTGGTCTCTGCACAGTAGTGTTGCATTAAATTCCGTAGCTGTCTGTGTGCCTGTTGGCCATTTTCTGCATAAGAAAATAGAATAGTGAGTAACAGGTATCTCGTAGTAGAGTCACACTTTTTCTGTGTCTCAGGAAAATAGAGCAGAAAGGCAAGGAAAGCCCACTAGCAGATTCTTAATAGTAACTACTGCTTTGAGGGAAGCCTCAATGAGTACATGTAAGGACTTTGAAAGTGGTGATAGTACATAAAGAAGTACTTCAGCAACTATTAGGAAAGAAAAAAAAATAGAAAAAAGCAGTTTTAAAAAGTATGTTTTATTATTCAAAAATAAATATTTTTGCAGTGCCACAGAGTTCAGCTCATTTTATTTTTCAAGTGATTAAAGTTACAGTATCTACCACAATAAAAAACTATTCTTAAGAGCTACTTCAAAGTAGCCATGTACAACTTGTAAAGAAATTTTACTGAGTACCTTTATAGCTTGTTACTCTTTTAATCACTGAATAGATTAATAGTCCATTATCTGAATTACATTTAAGAACTAGAAACTTCAAACAATTCTATGAAGCTTTTAACTTCAATTGTCAACTGTTGTATCAAAAATCATTACCTTTCTTGATTTTATTTTAAATACAATATAGTACATTCAAAATATGTCTTTTTAGTGTTATCAAATGCAAGAACAAAAGCGATTACAGGTTTTATGAGATTACTTCTGCTTTCCTCACTTGGATAAAATTTGCATTGATTTTCAAAGGAGAACTGCAAAAGTAGGAATGTTGATTTAGGCTAAGCAGCACTGTATTACATGGTCAGACATAGTAGGAGAAGTACATACGTTGTTTCATTTGTTACAGGGGGAACTAATATGCAGGTGTATCTGGAGCAATGGAGAACCCTTACACAGCTAGAGTTTCCTGTGATGACACTGAGGAACAGGGGTGCTTGGTTTGCGTCTTTCCTTCCTTGATATTCTTGCCTAGATCCTATTCCAGTTTATGTATCACTCCCAGATGAAACATCCATTATTATCCTATAAGGACACACAGCGATTATAAAGAAAATAGTTAGAAAGAAATATATTTTGAAGAGCTTTAGAGTTAATTAAAAACATTTCCCTGATGGCCCTTTCAGATAATGTTATTAATCTTTTCACACTTATTGAATTTCATGCAATAGTTCCATTCAGGTAGAGACACCTGTGCAACCAGTCCTAAGATATTTCCATGAGGGGCATTTCCCTGTACTTTATATAATTAAGAGCATTATTCTAAGTGAATCTAATGTTAATAGTGCTCCTACAGCTTCCTGCTTAGAGAATATTAATTAATTCTGATGTCTAAGCAATAAATCATCAATGAGACAAACAGAAGACAAAGTCATTTTGTGGTTGTTCCTTTATCATAACACTGCAGGACCTGTCAGTATAGGCATGTGTTTGTGAGTTTCTGCAGGACTTCCCTTCATGTTTTTCAAGGACATCTGCATTGATGGTAAGAGCTAGTACTTTGGGTGTAGAATCCAGGATAGTCTCTGCTACAGTTTGTACTAGGAAAACTGGAGGTAGTCATGTATTATGAGTAACTCTTCTAGAATGCTTGATGAAATGAAACTTGTATTCTCTATTGCCACTATTTACTTAGGAATTGGAGAAATCTTGTCACCAGTATCAAGGTGAAAAAAAATTCTACATAAATATATTTAAAAATTACACCTATTGAGCTAACAAATGGAGTTATCAATCAGAATCCTGAAGAAGAAAGGTGGGGATAACTCACATGGTCAGAAGACCCAAGAATGATGGAGAATCACTGAAATTTCATTGTGTGTCATATGTCAATTTTGAAAATATGCAGTAATAACAAAGAAAAATGTGATTAGCTCAGTTTCAGCATACAGTGGTAGATATCAAACCTTAAGTCAAGACATGCAAACTGCAGATATAATTGAACAAAAAATTACTGCAAGTATAAAATTACATGTCTTGTAATAATCTTATACTACTTGATTACTGTGAGAACTTTGAGCTTCTCATTTCAAGTCAGAAAACAAACAGGGCACATGCTGTGTGATCATTCACCATATGATTTTAAAGAGATCTTTGACAGAAGTCTTATGAACCTCCTGCTACACTGACAACATATTTGAGCCTCAAAAAGGGAATTTTAAATTCTCCTTATGCAATGGAACTAATAGATATTTACAAATATTTGGGAAATTAATTATACAATTTTTATTTATATTGTGATATGACACAGTTTGGTGTATTTGTTAGAATTGTATGTGTGTGCATCCAGGTGGCATCAGATAGCCATGAACACATGATCAAAAGCAACTCAGGTCCTTAAGCACCCAAGGTTTTGGGTACGTAGTTCTCATAGAAACAGAGTTGTCATAAAATGCTCTGCACCATAAGTTCCCCATCCTTCACTTGACCTGTCTCATAAACTAAGACACCAAGCTGTTTTAAGCCTGCATGTACAAAACTTCTTTGGAACAATTGTTGTTAATACCCTATATTAATTAATGAACTACATTACACAGAGTGGTCTGAGGAGAAATAGATAAAATAAAAAAAATTACAACTGAAAGACCACAGGATATAAATGACCTTTAGGATAGTAATTAATGCTTTGTTATTGAGGATAAATTTGGTATATTAGTAGTAGTACAGATGAGATGAAAATTGGCAATGCTTTATTATTTAAATTTAAGGGATTCATCCCACTGGATTAGAAGAACAAAAGCAGTCCCTGGCTGTGATGAGAAAAAAAAAGTTACACACTTGGAGAAGAAATTGCCCATCTCTTTGGAAGAGATTCAGAGTTCAAACAGAGAAAGAGAAGGAGAATAGAGAAACTACTATGGAGGACCAGAAAAATAATAGTAAATTAATATTGCCTGTGCAATTTCTAACAACAGGCGGATTATCTGAAAATTCATCTGGAAAATCTAAACTATTTTCAGATGACAAATACAAGCAAAGATGAAAAACAAAAGACAGAAATATCTAGTTGCATAGAAAATATAAAAAATCTTCACAATAATGAGCATTCATTTATAAAATATGTCTTTTTGTATAGCTGCTGCACTGAAGACGTAAGTTCTCTTTTCCTATATGTGAAATCTCTGGACTGTTTAATAGATTTCATTTTCTGAAATGAAATTCCTTGTTACAGAGGTAGCACTTTTAGGTTCTATAATTGTACTTTCTGTAGAATGAAACTCTAACTCCTCTGAAGAGAGTGGAGGAACTCCCTCCTGGTGAGCTTAATTGGTGCAGGCTTCAACTTTTACAGAGTGTAGAACTAATTCCCTCTCTTTCTGTTCGTATTATTTGAAAAGGAATTAATGCAGTATTTTAATTATCATAGGAACATGGAAACACTGATATCGATGCTATATTGTTCTAGAAAGACATGATGTCACAGAGATCCTGCTGCAAAAAAAAAATCTTCTTTCTTTTTGCCTTCACAAAAGGAAATAAAAGGTCCCCCTCTAGAAGAGACTCTTACTGATCTTGCTTTGCAGCCATAAGTGGGGAGAAGAAACAGAAAAGTTATCCCACTCACTCCTATCCTCCTCAATTTGATCTCCTTCCAAGCCTCTTGTAGGAGATTCATCTGAAGGTTATGGAACATTCTTAATAGGCCCTAAATATTTTAATCGGTGAGTGATAGGACTTACTATTCTTCTTTATTTAGAATTAATCTTAAAAGATTTATAAAACATTTCCTGTGTTCCCTGTTGTTTGCATTATTTTTAAAACCAAGAATTTTAAAATGCAATCCTCCTATGTAGTTATATTTGAATGGATTATTATAGCACTATTCTCTTTAGAAACAAATAAAAAGATTAAGGTTCAATAGAAAACAAAAATTCTGAATCACACTCCATCATTGCTGATTATTTGGACTTCCAGTTGTGTCAGTTAACATAATATCTAGCAGCATTTTACAGGTCTGATATCTCATCATTGGGGTTAATTGATTATAAAGGCTTTTTATAAAGTCAAAATTCAAGTGTTTGCATTGTGGCAAAAATAAAAATATTTCACCTTCATTACACTGGTGTGGCCTTAGGAGATAAGTGTTTAAAATACTGTTTTAAATATGTGTTGTTATAATAAGGATAATTACCAGGAGAATTAATATTAGTGGAAGGTAGTTACAGAGCCATCAGAAGAACACTTTATAACTGTTCAATTAATTATTATAATCATTTGTAAGTAAGATGGCTATTAAATATGTGCCTTTGTTTTCCATCTGAAACCCCAAGTAGCAAGGTAAAAATAACTATTTGAGAATTATGTGTTACCATTCTTAAAGGCAATAAAACCAATAAATTAATTTCTGGTAGTTTTAAAATTTTATTATTTTTATGTATCACAGAATCACAGAATCACAGAATCACTGGGTTGGAAGAGACCCATTGGATCATCGAGTCCAACCACTCCCACAAAACACTAAACCATGTCCCTCAGGACCTCGTCTACTCGTAACTTAAACACCTCCAGGGAAGGCGAATCAACCACCTCTCTGGGCAGCCTGTTCCAATGCCCAATGACCCTTTCTGTGAAAATCTTCCTCCTAATCTCTAACCATGGCTTGAGGCCATTCCCCCTTGTCCTGTCCCCTGACACTTGGGAGAAGAGGCCAGCTCCCTCCTCTCTACAACCTCCCTTCAGGTATTTGTAGAGAGCAATGAGGTCTCCCCTCAGCCTCCTCTTCTCCAGGCTAAACAACCCCAGCTCTCTCAGCCGCTCCTCATAAGGCCTGTTCTCGAGTCCCTTCACCAGCTTCGTTGCTCTTCTCTGGACACTCTCCAGAGC
>WAAB01010782.1:23676-49517 GCA_013389865.1 Piaya cayana
ACCCCACTTGTGACTGGCCTCCAGCTGGATTTAACTCCATTTACCACCACTCTCTGGGCCCAGCCAGCCAACTAGTTCTCCACCCAGGAGAGTGTGTGCCTGTCTAGGCCGGAGGCTGACAGTTTCTGTAGCAGAATGCTGTGAGAAACTGTGTCAAAGGCTTTGCTGAAGTCCAGAAAGACCACATCCACAGCCTTTCCCTCATCCAGCAGACGAGTCACTGTGTCATAGAAGGTGATCAGGTTGGTTTGGCAGGACCTGCCTTTTGTAAATCCATGTTGGCTGGGTCTGATCAGCCGGTTCTCTCGCAAGTATGAATAATATGTTTGTGGTGGGTTGACCCTGGCAGGATGCCAGGTACCCACCAGCGCTGCTCTGTCACTCCCTCTCCTCAGCTTGACAGGGGAGAGAAAATACAACGAAATGCTCATGGGTTGAGATAAGGAGAGGCAGAGTCACTCACCAATTACCGTCACAGAAAAAAACAGACTGAAATTGGAGAAAAATTAATTCAACATCAATCAACTCAGAGTAGAATGATGAGAAAAAAAATCAGTCTCTTAAAACCACAGTCCCTCTACCTGTCTATTCTTTCTGGGCTTAACATTACTCCTCATTTTTTCTACCTCCTCCCCTCCAGTGGCACAGGAGAGTGGGAATGGGGCATGCTGTCAGTTCACCACAGGTTGTCTCTGCTCTTCCTTCCTCCTCAGGAGAGAGACTGCTCACACTCTTCCCCTGCTCCAGCATGGGGTCCTTTCCACAGGAAAGAATTATGCACAAACTTCTCCAATCTCAGTCCTTCACATGGGCTGCAGATCTTCATTGACTGATCCAGTGTGGGTCCCTTCCATGAGGTCACAAGTCCTAGAAACAAACCTGCTCCAGCATGGGCTCCTTTCTCCACAGGGTCACAGGTCCTGCCAGGAACCTGCTCCAGCATGGGCTTCCTGCAGGCAAGCCTTCTTCAGGTGAACCCACCTGTTATTGTGTGAGGTTCCCCATGGTCTATAGGTAGATATCTGCTCCATCATTAACCTTCATGGCCTGCAGGGGAGATAAGTTGCCTCACCATGGTCTTTATCTTGGACTGTGGGGGAATATCTGCTCCAGCACCTGGAGCACCTTTCCCCTCTTCCTTTTCACTGACCTTGATGTCTGCAAAGTTCTTTTGTTTCTCTCACGTGTTTTCACTCTTTTCTAGCAGTCAGTTTCTGCAGCATTTATTTTTCCTTTCTTAAATATGCTGTAACACTACCACTGCTACTGTCTGTCTGTCTTGGAGCCTGCTGGCATTGACTCTAATGGACATAAGGGAAGCTTCAATCCTGTAGCTCCCATGATACCAAAACCATGCCAAGCAAACTCAATATATATTCCACGCACTAATACTCTATATACTAATGATATATTCTTTATATAGTATAACCCATTCTTTATGTATTCTATATCCTACATGTATTCTATATATATGCTTAACTAATATCTGGAAAAAACTTTCACACCTTGTAGGCACTACCAGCTCGTAAGCGCAATAAACATCTACATAAATATTTCTAAACCTTTTCTTCATAGATGTTTATAATTTGTTGAGCTGCAGGGAATTATTGTTAATAATTAATCCTCTTTATGTTACCTAAGCACTAAGTGATTATTATTTTATTAAAGTTACCAAGCTATCAAAGGTGCTGTGGTAGGGAATTAAGTACTAAAGTGGCAAATATGCAAGCATTCATAACAGCAATAATTTCAGTCTTATGTTTTCCCTGTCTTTGCTGTTTCTTTGTAGCCAGACTCTGTTTAGAATCTTTAGAGAGTTATTCAGACATTCACTTTTTTCCACTGAAAGATCACAGTAAATTTAGCCACTGGATACTCCTTATATTTGTATTACAGTATGATTATCAGTATGCATCTCTGAATTTTAATTTGTGGGATAAGGAGTGTACAACCTCAAAAGCACAAACCTTTTTCTGCTTTCTCTGCTTATGCACAAGTGCTTTTTCTCTTCTACTCTCTTACCTGAGTCTTTTTCTATCTGTTCTGCTCAAAATCATAGCTTGTGCAATTCTTGTTTTAGTTCTCCTCCTTGTCTTATTGAAATCTACCTGGATATTTTCTGCTGTCATCTTGCTGAAGACTAGGAAGGGTAACCAACCAACAGATTTTTGGATCTTATTGGCAGCTAAGAATATGCAAATTACAATCTTTACATATAATGACTGACTCAGTGCCATTATGATCAACAACAGAATCCTCAGTTCTATTACAGTGCAAAGAATGGTAAAATATAGGAATAAATTATTAAATAATTAAGGAGTTTTAAATAGCAAAATTCTCACATGAGAAACTAAATTGTTTTGTTTAATAATCCTTGTCTTATTTTTTTTTTTCCATTTCACTTCAGTTTTGGTTCTCAAGTGTAGTGGCAAATCCCTGTCTTACTGCATTTAAAATCAATTCCTGTTTGAATAAGTAAAATATTATGTCCCATGAAAATATAGTTTGGTGAGGGAGAAGCACAGATGATACTGCTGCTTTTTATTACTGCTGCTAATTGTTACTGACTATGTACATGCACGGAGAGCAGTGACTATTTTCTGTCTCTGCTTTGGTAAGGGTATTGACATTATTTCCCATAACATCCATGGAGAGAAGTTTATGAACTATGGGTTGGATGAGCAGACAGTGAAATGAACTGAAATGTGCATGCACACAGAGTTATTTTTCATGTCTAGCAATTTATTTTCTTCTGTGCAGTAGTTTCTTGTGTTCTGCTCAATTAACATATCCTTCAACCACTTCTGGTTGTTTGCTTGCAGCCTTAACGCTCAGCATGTTGCCTGATGCTGAGCTGGCACAATGTGCAATGTAATTTTGAGTGTTAGTGCAGGTTTCTAAGGAATTAATGTTGGCATTCTGTACTCTGAAATTCTATAATCATTCCTGAAGATGAAAGGATGCAGCTCCTGATGTCTTTCTGGTTATTTGTGCACATCCTGCTTAACTTCTGTAGAACAGGAGGCTGTATTTGGTCTACCTGAAAAGACGGTCAATTAAGATGCTGCAGTAGTGGAACAGTGCGTCAGGCTCATAGAGCGCCGTGTATTTCATTCTTCATTTCAGGTTCCTCTACAGACAAGACAGATGACTACTAACTTCTGAAGACTCCTTCTGTTTTCAGCAAAACTCTTTGATTTTGCGAGGTCAAGGATGTTCAGCTTTCATTCAGTGCACAGTCTTTAACTTTGGTCACTCAGATCTCGATCTTTGAATTGTATTGGTTTAAGTACACAGAGGCTTGAACAAGGACACTCCTGAGCAGAGATCAGAGCCTATGTTTTGTCATTCAGAACATTTTTCATACTAAAGTAAAAAACAGTTATTTAATTCTAGTGTTTCTAGAATATGCAAATTCACGGTGTGAAGTTTTGTAGATTACATTTTTACACTTAGAAGCTGTTGTTTTCTACCTATTCTTTTGCGGTCCTAGCAGAGGTTTTAAATATGTCTCTTATTACTTTTGATTGTGAATAGTGTTCCCAAATCCTGTTTTCTTGAAGAAGTAGAAGAGGAACTAGCTACACCAAAAGGTCATGAGGCAGACTTTTATTTCTGCTACTGTCTGATCCAATAGATTTCAATTAACCTAACCCTGACTCTAAGGTCCTCAGGTGTCTGCCTTCAATACACTTGATTCCTTATGTCTGCTTAAATATTTTTTTTCCCATTTAACAACAACAGAGGGCCTTGGGTTGGTTTTGGGGTTTTTTTGGTTATTAATTAGACATCCATCTGTTATTTCTTAAATCTTTTACTAAACTTATTTTATCTGAACCAATGAAGCACAAATCTCCTTCTATTCAATCAGTTGTTTTTAATCGTTCTAACCAGATGCAAGTTCCTAGCCATTCAGCTAATTTCTTCAATTAATGAAGCCAGCTGTCTCACAGTCATGTTATTGATCATTTTCAGGCCTATGCATCTGTTATTTCAAGCATTTTAATGGTCATTTCCAACAGCTTCAGATATCATTACACATAATAATTAAACGTTTTATTAATTTTGTTATTCCCAGGAATTTTTATGTCTTTTATCAGTCTAACTTCCAACTTGTACTTTAAAAAGTAGCTCTCTTCCATAGCTAGGAAATGTAAAAGTATTGCTTCTGGTTTCTCAATTATTTTTCAGATCATGTTGCTGGCATAATGCCTAAAAAATATCTTCTTAGTAGGGAGCTACTGCATTTATGTGTTAAGTCAATGCTGCTATCTTTTTTCCTTCCATACATACAAGGCTTTATTTATTAAACTATGATTTTTTGAGGAGAAACACTCCTGCAGTAATATATTTGGAAAAGAACAAGTATTCTTTGATTAACACTAAACTCTCAAATAATCTAGAGGATTATCCTAGCTGGACCACTCCTGAATTTAGGAGACAACAATGCAGACACCTTTTGCTTATGAAGCAAAATTATTCTGATCATTGGGCTGTCAAAGAAGATGGAAAAACTAAGTTTATGTTTAACGTCTTTCAGCAGTTTGAAACCAATACTACCTCACTGTAATTTTATTTCATCAGTGTTATCTTATCCAAAGCACAAAAAAGAAGTATCTAGTAAGTACTGCAGGACTAAATGAAATTTTTATGCATACTCAACTCCACCTACTAAGCTAAAAGAATAAAATAGAGATAGCTAGGTGAATCTGGTTTCTTGCATAGAATTATCTTTCAGGATAGAGATAATTATAGCTTTGCAGTCCAACATCTTGTTCTTTTGAGTGCTCAGGATTCCTCAAGGAATAAAGTTACCTTTATTTGTCAGAAAAATGGATAAACAGAATCTTCTCTCAGCAGCCACTTGTATATTGCAAGTGAAAAATAAACTTATGGTGTTACTTAAGATCATTCTAATTACTTGAATAATACTAGTAAACTGCATGGGACTGCAAAGATACTAAAATTAAACACATTCACTGACTGCTGGCTAAATCAAAATGGAGAGCCACATTCCATGAACAGATTCAAGAACTGTATAACTTCACTCAACAGACTACTGGTTATTGAGAATTCCAAAGCAGATCAATAGATTCTTTCCATCTTGTAGCCAAATCCACAATTTCATGGCTTATTTCATACCATCTAAATCTTTCAAATGACAAAAGATAGAATGGAAAAAAGAAATCACAAATATGTAACAAAAAATTATCTTTGCTGCATTTGTTGTAATGCTACTAGTTGTAGAAGCACACTGCAAATGCCTTCTCTCTTTCAAAGAAACACAGTAGACAGTCCCCAGAATCAAAAACAATCTATATCTTCTTCTTTTAAAAGAGTAAAAATTCTGTTTAATAGCTACTGGGTATTTCTCACTGCTGCAGGGAGTACATGTTCTAAATGAGCTGTGGGCTAGTAATGTCTTTTTTTTCATACTATTTAATGTTCTGCTCTGTAGGGATAATCCAGCAAGGTGCTGAGTAATCTCTGACATGTACTGAGTGCTCCAACCATTAGCACAGTACAAATGGATCCTTTCTTCCACAGCACTTTACAGATTTGGGCGTTTTCACTAGTGGACATCCCAAGGCACACCAATGACACCGAACCCTTCGTTACAGCTTTTCAGAGTCATTGCCAGACATTACCCTCCTACAAGACNAGCGTTTTCCCTAGTGGACATCCCAAGGCAAACCCTTCGTTACAACTTTTCAGAGTCATTGCCAGACATTACCCTCCTACAAGACATTATAATGAGCACTGAACACATAACTTTGGGAAAAAAGAATAAATTGAATCTATTTATATTAACTTTGCCACACAACTAGGAAAACATTAAAGCCATTTGCTATGGGTTCTTTCTCTTAAGATGAAAGGAAGGAAAGTAAGTGAAAATTAGTTTCCAAATTTCTGTTTTCCTTTCTTTCATTCCTCCTTTGGTTGGCTTCTTGCTTCTAGCAATTTGAATATATAATTTAGCTCTGGAAAACAGGAAAGTCTTTAAAAACCCCATTATTTTTTTAAAAAAATACAATCCTTTCAACCTATGCTAAAAATTATGTGCCTGTATACAAAAATTGGCACTGTGATACTAGGTCCAAAGTTTAAATAAAAGATTTCTTCAAATTGAAAACAAAATAGGAAAACTATAATAAAAGTGTAGATGTAGAATTCTCGTTCTAAACTACAGTTTTAAGTGAGATGTGTCAAAGGTCAAAACTCTAATGTAATAATTTTTCAGAAAACCTAAGCATAGAATTTGTGAACACTTCAGCAAATTCCTGCTGTTCAATCACTATTGTGAATGCTTAATATCGAGGCTTTAATAAATGGCTGATAGCAATGTGACATCCTCTAGGTATAGGGAATAATCTACTTTCAGTTTCATAGTTGCAGTTGACCCTGTTAAAGAGCTCTTAATGATTAATTCCCTCTATCAGTATCTATTGCCATTAAAAATGATGAGCGTGATCCTATGAACTGAATATTTCAGTAGCATGCAACCTTCAGTCTTACTCTTCATAAGGTAACTTTCATTAGGGGTTGTTTAGCCTGGAGAAGAGGAGGCTGAGAGGAGACCTCATTGCTCTCTACAANACGAGTAGATGAGGTCCTGAGGGACATGGTTTAGTGTTTGTTGGGAATGGTTGGACTCGATGATCTGGTGGGTCTCTTCCAACCCGGTGATTCTGTGATTCTGTGATTAAAATACAGATAATCAACAAAATATATAACATTTTTACATTTAATTTCACAGATATATTCAACAAAGGGATTAGACAACTGGATGTTTTTTCTAAAGAGTGTCAGAAGAGTGTAGTTTTAAGATACGTAAAATGTATTAGCGTTCAGAGTTGCTGTTTACAACACACAACCTTTTTCTATTTGATGTTAGCCTGTACATTGTGTCCTTCAGTGAATCAAAATGCTTACTGAAGCAAAAGACATTCGTCTTAGAAATTTTAAATTCCTGGTGCATGGGTCACTCATGTCAACCAATGTTACATTCTTACTGCTTAAGTCACTTTTCTGCCACTCCAAATCGACAGTCAGCATAGCCTTAGGTAGAAAGCTCTTCAGTATTTGACGGTATATAATGGCAAACACAATGTTAGATAACAAACTTTTCAAAACCTTGTGGTTAACCTTTACTGTTAAAAACAATACTGTAAAGCTTCTATAGCCACAGGAAGTGCATAGCCTTTGCTGACACTAAAACAGGCCATGGTTATTGCTGAAGGCATCTGACCTAACAAAGTTTCATTGGAAATAACAAAACTACTGGGATCCTGAAGAAAAAAATGTGTTTTAATATTGTTTTGTGATAGATGATATATCCAAAATTTTAACCAGCCTGTGAGAGTGTACCCATAATTTTATTCTTCTCGCAGCAGTTTCAATATTATCAAATGTAAATAATTCCATGGCTCAGTTTGAAAACTTTATGCATTGCATCCTATTTAAAGACTATTAAACAGAATAATAATGAAAAAAATGCAAAATTTGCCCCCGCACATAAAACAGGGGATAAAAATCAAAACATTGATATTCTTTTCAATGAAATGATAACACCACTTTTTAAGTGAATAGGGGTTTTTTGTATTAGTTACTAGTGTTCAGGTTTTTTTTTTCAGAGCATTAGCAAATGAACCAAATATGTCTTTATAAAAGAAAGAAATATTATCTTTTTCCTGCATAGTAAAGAATTTGTAATTGAGAAAGAAAATATTAAGAAGTAAAAAAGTGAAACAAAGTTGATTAATTACTACTGTTTAATTCTCAAAATAACTTGTGCACAAAATCTAATAAAACAAATGCAAATACAAACATATGCATACAGAAATTTAAATAGTAAGGATTTTGTAATTAATTCCATTGAATCATATGTAAACTAACTGCTTTGTGTTTCTTTTCACAAATATTCAAATGATTTATTTTACTGGAAAATGTACATAGAAGAAAGGCAATTGTTTTTTGAAAATGAATTTTGAATATCAAAGTAGAAAATATGTGCAGCAGGACAATTTGTATGCTATATAATCATGGAAAAGGAACAAGGTATGTTTTTTACATACTGTAATGACACTTTATGAGAGTGATGCTTCATATTTCACAAGACAAAATCTTAAGGAAGAACAGAACACAGTCAAGTAATTTATCTTTCAGGTTTCATATGTATTTCACAAGTGGAGATGATGATGGTAAATTTTTAATAATTAATCAATATGTGTAAGTTTGCCTTTCACTTTTTCTAAAAAAATAAATCTGGTTATTCATGGTTAGTCTAACGACTATTTATTTCAGAATATTTACTCAAATACACAGGAAAGCTCTTCACAGTAAGACAGCCAGCAGCTTCTTATATTGACCTAAAGAAAAAGAACATTTTCATAAGTTTGAGTTTTCATTCCCTTTTCCTTCTTATTTTTAATGTTTGTTCTAGAGGTCAATAAATAGTATTGTCCTAGAAAATATATTATTTGTCTTTCTAACTCACCTGTTTTCTATCTGAATGTAACATAAGCACATTTACACTCTTCTCATAAATGTCATACCATAATTGCAAGGAGCTCTGGGGTTGGTTTTTATAATTATTTATTTTGGAAAAAAAGCATGAAACCTGATAATGAAGTCAGGAATGTAACACTTACAAATCTATTTCTTTTTGCTTGCTTTGATTTTTGATAACTCTGTCCATCATTAAGGTCACAGCAAAATATGGCAAGGGATTTCAGAACATTTTCAAGAAAAAAATGAGTTGCAAACAGTACCTGTTTCCTGAATTGGGAAACTGCTACAAACAGCAGTTTTCTTTTTAATTTTTTTCTTATTTAATGTTAATTTAATGTTTTCAGTTAATGCTTCTCATAATAGCCCAATTGGAAGTCTGTTAATGGAAAAATGTACAAAACAATTACTTACTTAAATATCTTAATTATTCATCTCACAGAACTAACAACTTCATGTTGGTTTTGGATTTGAATTGCTAATATAAAGATTAATGTTAACTATTTTATTTTTGTGAAGAATTTATTGCTCAGATAAATTATTGCTCTTGTGTTTCATGACTAGCTATACAAGTATAGATAATCAGGAGAGTGGCAAGTGGAGAACAAAGGCAATAAACAGCAGTAAGTATAAAACATTAGGTTTTTTTTTTCCGTATTGAAAACTATGATGATTTTATAATATTTCTACTAATTTTTGCAGTAAACATTTGAAAGCTGTTTATTTTTATTTTCATGATTAATTCTTTTTACTTTCCTTAAGTACAAAACATCACCTGCAAATGAAATTTTCTCAAACCATGGCCATCAAACAACAGTAATTTTTAATTGAGAAAGATAGGGTTCTGAAGTTTATTAACATTAAATTGAAGAATAGTTTTAAAAAGACAAGAATGTTTCATTACTGTTAGTTCTTTTCTGTCTTTATGACTTATTAGCCTTTGATTTTATTCACTATTATGTTAATGTATGTAGTGATTGTTTTCCATATTCTCAGACTAGTTTTAAGCTTTACTAGTGAATACATCAAACCTTTGAATGCATTAAGGCTTAATCTACATTTATTCTGGAATTTCCATCTTACTCCATATTTCAGAGATTTTTCTGCATTAAATAACAGACCGTTTCTTTCTTGACAGCATTAACTTTTGAAAATACAGATGTGATTCTGTAATACCAGAAGAGTTTTTCAGATAGTTCCTATACCAGTAAGCAACCTTGGTTTCTTACTTTCTTTCTACCAACTTGTCTTTGCTGTGTTGTTAGTTTGAAGGAGAAATACAAGGTAAGATCTAAAATAGCTTGCTGGGATATCTCTGTCAGTATTTTGTGAGGGCTCAGAATTCAGCATTTCCTGTGTAGCTTGGCTGGCCAGTTAGGCTTCACTGGGATCCTAGGTGCTGGGGGTGTTTTGTTAATAGTATCTGAAGTATATACATAATCATAGCTTACATTTATCCGTAGTAAAAATAATTGTTGTGGCAGAGTATAAATACATCCCCATTGTTGCCTGCTACCGCTAATAAACATACTAAATTTTAAATATTAACTAATGTAAAGACAATAGACTGAAAGACAAAAATATTCTAGTTTTAATAATCAATACAGAAGTAGAATAATTTTGTATGAAGAAAAAAAATTTAAAACAGTGACTAAAAACGGTTTCCAGTCTCTTCTTTTCTGAATGCAGTTAAATTTATAATCTGCCGCACAAGTACCTACATGTAATTTGAGAGTGCTAATGCACTATATAGAAGAAAAAAGTTAGATAAAGAGATCAAGGTTGGTTTCCAGTTCATCAGAAATTCTGTGGTGGAAAATCAATATTAGCTAAATGGAGGAAAGAAAAAGTAAAGCAAGAATCTGACTCAGGTCATCTCACTGAAAAAAAATCCTATGTATGATTCATTGGCAGCTGTAACACAGTACTGTATAAGTTAAGCAATATAATAAAGTCATATAAAACTTAGTAGAAACCAGTCTTTCTGAAGAGCTTGAAAAGCCACAATCAGTCTTCATGATGTGATAAACTCTAAGAGATTATCTGGATACCACATCGGAATTAACAGTATGCGTCTTTGATATATAAAGGAGAAGGAAGTGAAAGTGAAGTGAACCAATTTTATTCCACAGAGAATGGTAGTTTAATTCCTAGATTTGGAGCATGTCCTGTTCTAAGACCATGAGCACCTTCATGGCATCTTTTCCTTCCATCTTTGGATACAAAAAGAAGAAAATAGTAATTACTTGGCAAGACTTTAGATACGCTTAAAGCTTCTCTGTAAAGGTACTAATATGATATGTATCAGTGGCAAAAGCCCGATTCGTTCTACTGAGTTCATGATATTATCCTTAAAGTTCAGTCTGAAGTTAAATACCTGTGGTTTTTTGTCATATTATGTTTTGATTTGGTTTTAAGTCAGACCATATTATGCTGACATTAAATCCAGGTTGGATGCCATAAAGCTGTGCCCTAAAGCTAAGCAGACTACGGAGGCTGAATGCAGGAATTTCTGGGTGAGACTTTATTGCCTTTATACAGAAGGGCAGAACAGACCCACAAGACTACTTTATGACTTAGGAAAATCACAAGCTATTTGTACCCATTCTTACAAAATAAAGTTTTTGCAGTACAATCTTCTGATGGATTTCTTAATATGTTTTTGTTAGTCATAATGAAGAAAAAATTGGAGTTATCATTCAAGGTCAAAATAAGAAGCCAGTTTTCACTCAGTTATTGCTAGCAATCACTTGTCATATTAATACCTTTATCTTCTTTGAATAAAGCCAGCAAATTTATTTAAATGATTACCCTTTTTAAAGACAAGCACATTCAGCAGCAGTTACTGAACATGAGTAATTACATCATGAGGAAATGAAAGACATGCTAAAGCTTGAGGTAAAAATGTGGCAGAACAAAATTGTGTTGTTGACATCTGCACACGAATAAATCAGGACATACATTTTAGAGTATGAGAAAGAAGTAATCTGTGCAGTGAAAAGTCAATAGTTGTGATCATTAACATTAAAATAAATGTAAATTAATCCAAAGCAAATTTTAAATCATCACAGATTAATTACATAGGGTTGACTCAGTTATGGCCCAAAATACTACAGATATTCCAAATTCTGATTCTAGTGGGAAGGTGTAAGAGTCACTGGAAATATCACTCAACTCATATCTTTAGCCATTGGATTTTGGTGTCCATTCATCAAGCCTCCAGTATGTAAAAAAAATATTTTCTTTGTAATTTTAGATTTCCATTGGTAGTAGAGATCTATTCTGTATTTCAGTAGCATTTATGATGTTTATTATGGTTGCCTTAAAAAGAGTTAAAGGCCATACCTGATCATTTTATGGTCCTCTAGGGACAAGACCCTAGATGATTTTAGAGAAAAAAGTTGAGACTAAGCCATATTTTGGACCTAGTCTTCACCTAGTGTTAATCATTGAGGTCAAGGGGAGTGTGTTTGTCTACCAGATCTTCAGATATGGATCTGGATCATAAACTCTAGGTAGTAGCATTTTCCTGTCAATGCAAGAATGATAACTCTTTAAGAGTAATTAAAGGAAGGTGCCTTCTTTCTCAAAGAATATTAGTTCACAATACAACCTTTCTCATTATGTTTATCTGAGGAGTAGGTGACATATTTCTGATCTGTTTTATGTCTTAATTTGTGTGGTCACAGACTATTATTTAAAATCAGGACAATAGGTAAGTAAACACACAGCAGTAACAAAAGATAATAGTGTAATTCTCCAGCAGCTGGTAGATTAGAAAAATCTGTGATTTTATTGTTTGTCTTTTCTACTGATCTTTGGCAGCCACAAAATAATAGACTAAGGTAAAGCAAAATTGCAGCTATTTCTTCAGATCTTGGCATCCGGAGTAACTGAACAAATGATAAATGAGATAACATTATATGCTCTGTGTCGAAGAAAAAGAAAACACATTTTTCCTTTACTAGTTTAGGGAAACAATAAGGTCACATGAAACACGAACCATTAGAACCAAATGGATTTTAGCGTTAATGATTGTCACTGCTGGGAATTCTACTTTAAAATACTTATAGAAAACTGGCTATAGGCAGTGACAGCTCACTTCTACATGATTTACCTCTTTAAATAATTCACTGTAAGTATAATCATAACAAAATTTGGAATGATATGAGAAGTGAGAAATTGAAATAAAAAATACAACAGATGAAATGAAATTTACAAAATTATACTTGAATTATACAACTATGCATTTATTTATTTAGCTAAGTAGCTCTTTCTCTAAAAAATTTTTAAAAAGCCTACAAGAGCTTGGGTGTTTTTCTGGGCGTGTCTATGACACACAAAGAACAAGTAACTATTTAATGTGAAAAAGAAGATAGGTAGTAGAAGATTCTAGAACACAAGTCAATGTTATACACAGAGCAAGTATAAAAAAGGTTTTGTGTTTTCTCTTTATTTACAGTGTCAATGTTGACGCTTATTCTTTAATTTAATATACGAAGGCAAATGAAGATAAACAATGTTACTTCATTTTTTTATCCTTAGTTCTAGCAGTCTTATTGTGTCAATACTTTCTTCTCCTTTTTTCCATCCATTTTCATTAACTACTGGTCAATTGTTATGGGTTTGCTTTATTCTTGACAGCCTTTCTTATTGCAAGTTTTCTGTTTCCTGCTGATTTTGATTCAGTTCTCACTTTGACAAATAATATTTATACTGGACACCTGAGACATGCCAAAAGCCTCCATTTGACACAGAAAACACACTTACAAAAAATCTATTTTTATAGCCCACTATCCTTCATAGTGATCCTTAGACTATCAGGATGAGAAAATAGGCCACAGAAATTTACCTGATATAGAGCTACACAATACCATTAAAACAAAAGAATATGTTCCTGATACAGAGTATTATGCTATTAATTTTTATCAGCTTTTTAAAGAAGTCAGTTTGCTTGTAGCTATGAAGACCTGGGAGCTGTTCAATATTAAGTGACAGATACAGGAATAACTAATACCTTTACCAAAGTGGACAACATTTTTAGCAAGAATTGAAGGCTTTGGAAGCTCTTAACTCACAGTTTTACCTCTGGAAACTGGAACTTTCTTTGTGCCCCTTCTTCTTATTTGCTTTTGAAACTGATTCCTTCACCACTTTACTAATGGAAAAAAATTGCTCTCGAGTAATAAAAAAACCCCAACCAAATCAACTCAACATCACACAACTCCTTGAACTATATATTGGATATCAATGTTTGTTGAGTAATAGCTTCCCATCTCCTTTACTTCAAACTGTTAAGCACCTTTTCTATGGGACTATTTAGAGAATTGACATGATTAGTTCTGTTTAAAAACATTAGTAATCTGTCTTTATGAAACCAAACAGTTGAGCAAATCTTTCCTGATGAAGATCTGCCCTTTTCTTAGCCTGGGGAACTAAGGGACTTATTTTCTTCTATACTTTACATGACAAGCCACAAAGAAAGTTTTTTTTTTCCATGTGAGGCTCTTTGTCCAAACTGAACTTCATCCAGCTGCCCAATGACAAAATTGTTTACCCAGAATATTCTAGTGGAAACAAAATCAACATTTGTTTGATTCAAAATTCGTCACTCACTGAAGTTTTGCTCATATTTCCATTTCTTTATGATGTATCATTCTTTCATTATCTATGCTGTCTGAGAGGACAGCATAGGCAATACAAAGTACAAAGTACTGCACTCGTGGTACTGTAAGAATTTTAGAAACAAAGTAAAAGGAGATCAAAGGTCATGGCAGTTTTAATCAGGTAGTTGGACTTTTGGATCTGTAACAATCTACCTATCTTTTTTCCAAGGCAGAAATAGCCTGTTGGGTATCTCCTTTCCCATGATCAAATAGCTGATATCGGTCTTGGGCTGTACCAAAGACAAAATGAAGACCCTGCCATGCTTGGTCTGCTTGTGAAAGCTCTGAAGGGCAGTAGGATCGTGATCTACTTGAATGACATTGAGTAGATGACTAAGTTATAGATTGTCACTGTTACTTGATATATACCTCCCCTCAAGTTTTTTGTAAAATTGAAGGCTAAAATAAGACAAGAACAGCTACTGGCCATATTCTAACTCCAAGTTCTATTCAAATATTTAAAAGAAACATAGACAATCAGCTTCAGGAGATTTTTCTATATCTCTAGATCAGAGTGTAATAGACTGTTTTGCCTGGATCTGCTAGCAAAATGCCTTAAGGCCAGTATTTAGACTTTTTTCATCAATTAGTTCTAGCTATTTTCACAATGAATGTGTTCAATTCTGATAACTCTTTACTGGCTGTTCTGGACACATATTGATCAGTAGTTTAAATACAAGTTTTAGGTAATTCAGTTAGTGGTTACCTAACAAGCGCACACTAAAAATGTAAAACTGCTGCATAGAGAGGAGTTCAAACAGTAAAACCCACAAACCAGATAATTCTGAGAATGTTATGATATAAGCTCCTTTGTAAATTCATATTGGGTTTTTTGAATCATACTCACTTCTAATTGTTTGTACACTTAAGTTTCTTTTTCTCCTTTGTGTTCATCAAAGCCTGTGATGTAATAATTGGCAAAAAAAAAGAGCAATATGCTTTCTGTGGCATAACACAATAAACATGTAAAAAGGAAAAAAAATATGTTCAATTATAGCACTTTCTTTGTCATATAAACAAGTGTTAGTGACTTTTTGTGGCTGTAATGGAAAATACATTCTATGAATGAAGTGATAACTTTATTATATCTGTTTCTATTATTACTACTACAATTATTTCCCTGCATAGTGTTTGGCTTTTTTTGCTTAATGGTTATAAATTACAATTTCTATTGTTGTGAGTGAATGTCATTGTTCATGGGAGATATGAAAATTAGTAGTTGCTTCTAAGCTGTTCTTTTTCACTCAGGAGTTTCAGAGACACCTACAAGAAATTAATAAAATCATGATGCAAATTTACCTTTGTATTATTATTTTTATTATTTACAATAACAATACTAGAGATAATAATTTAAAATTAATAACTCTTCTGTCTGTATCAGTAATGTAAAATGCAATCCATGATCTTCTCTATGAAGCTTCAGTCATTTTTCTCAAACTGATATGGCTTAAACTTCCCTTTTCCTGTTTTGCTCTGAGTGCTGTTTGAATAGCTTCATTCAGATAACAGAGAAACTGAAAGACCTTCTGTACGCCTAAGTGATAGATGCCCAAGGGGAACAAGCATATTTATGTATGATATTCTCACCTGACACTTATTGACTCATGCATACTATGAATTTGACACTTGAATATCTAATATTAAACTAAAAAGGAATGTATTACCTCCTTAGCCAAGAAGTTATTTTCTTGGGTTTGTTTTCCAGTGTTTAACAAGGTCATTTGTGCTTTTACTTATGTTATACACTAATGAATACTTGTAGATACAACAATTGTACTTATAAATGAATTTATATATAAAGGCTAAATAATAAGGATAAAATAAGCCATGAGAAGCCTGGAAAAGCATAGCTTTTCTGTTTTCTTAAACCCTTTCAAATGCTTTTAATTACTTAGCATTTCCATACCATTACATAGAGAATAGATTTAAGTATTCATTTCAGAGGTCCAGTTGGAACTAAACTGTATTGCTACTCATTTTGAAGTAGCCTCATTTCTTCCATGACAAAGATGTACAAGAAATTTATAAAGAAATTATTATTTTCTCTCTTCTCCTATGCATGCAAATGAAGTTGAATAGTGTTGAATTTTAACATGCATAACTTTCAGGCATGCTGCAGTCTACTGTAACCTCAGGTCCTAAAACTGAAGACCAGACTTCTTACACACAGTATAGACAATGTCGTGCCTGCAAATAGCATTCACAAAAGCTGACAGCTATGACCTACCCAAGCTGAGAATATCAATATATGGAAATACACTGAAATAAATATGGAGAAAACTTCTATCAAGAATACTATGTATTCTTAATAAAGTATTCTCTTCAGGAAATGAATATCCATTTCCAGGTCATCTCTCTCCCAAGAAAAAACCTGCAGACAAAGCATTTGGACTTATTTTACTCAGTAGCCCAGAGTTCATAGCACTTGTCTAGGAGAGAGGAATCTGTTTCAAATATTTGTGCTTCCTTGTTTTGGCTTCTGATTTGAGTGTAGAAATCAGGTCTGTTTGAATTGCAAATAAATGTCCTAATCACCGAGGTACTGGATAGCCTGGTACAAATTTGTCTTGAAGTAGTTTTATTGTGCATAAATTATTAAATATTCACTGGCGTAGGAATTGAAAGTCAGGTCTCCCAGTATCCCAGGGGAGTACCCTAATCATCAGGATACAGGATATCAGAGTATTAAATCCTTTCAGTATACAATTGAATTAATTTCACTTTGTATAAATAATTAACATGAATTTTGGAGCAGAAACTTGTAAACTGACTCTTCCTTATCCCAGAAGAGAAGGCCAACCAACAAAATGTACAATCAGGTTTGCAATTTCTCCTCTCTATCTTTCCGTTCAAATGTTCAATTATTTAATAGCAAATGAAACTGTCTCAAGTGGAAAAATTGCTAATCATACTAAAATAATCAAAAGTCTGGATGTAAAAATATTCCTTGGGATGTTTAAATTTTACTTTCAGTTTTCTTTATAAATCAGAAAAGATAGGAATTTTATGATGTTAAGTAACACAGTTTGGTAAATGACAATTTCCATTGAAATAATATCTCATATATTTTGGTACTGAGCCAATAGATGGGAAGGGACAAACCATTGGAAAAGACATTGAACTCTTCCATAGAAATGTCTAAACCCACAGGGATCCCAAAATTGAAGAACAGTACCTTCAGTGGGACCATCACAAAGTAAATTTAAGTAACAGAGAAGCAAGTAAGAAATCAGAGGCAGAATCTGATTTAAAAATAGTGATTTCTAACAAAAAGAGATGTATGCAAACACCCTGAACATATGCACTGAATGTATACTTCAATAACCTCATATTCTTCATTGATTTGTCTATTAATTGTACATGAGTATGAGTGCATTTTGATCAGAATGTCTAAAATACAATAAAGAAGTTTGTATAGTAAAATATATGAACACTGTACATGAAATTGGATGAAAAGCAGAACATATTAGCAAGCCTGAGTAAAGTAAAAAAGGAAGTATTCAAGTCTATATTTTTAAGCAATTGAGACTGATATGTGATTTTCCAAAGAAGACTATGTCAGCTGGCAGCTTTAATAGTTCTATGTATCAAAATTATGTGTTGTTTTCTAAAGTACCAAAGCTAACCAAGCAATAGATTGTGAAATGCAAATTACGATGGATCGAATACTGTATATAGGTAAAAATAGTAATCATAGCTGTAGCATGCTGAATTACTGTTGCTGACTTTCTGGGCTTTGATTACAGTAATGGCAGCACTATAAATTGATTGAATTAAAGGGAATTTGATACCTTTTTTATTTAAGGTCTGCAGAAGTAAAAAAGAAAATAGGCTGTCTTGTCCTCTCTCAGAAGGAAATACAACATGAACCTCATTATATTCATACAGTGACAGAACACGAAAAATTAAGAGTTTAATCTCTGGTGTTATAAAGGAAACTAGCCAGCAAAGTATATTCACTTTAACTGAAAGAAACAGATTTGCTTTCCAGAAGGGCTTGGACAAAAGGTCTTATTTCAACCTTCAGGAATTCCCAAAATCAAATGGAAGTTTGGAGATTCATTAATAATTACAACTAATAATTAAAAAATAAGAAATTAATAATTAGTGAGTGGCCCAACTACAGATAGTGTTTCCTGAATTATCATTAGCTAGAGTGCTGGTCTGGGCTAAGATAGAGTTAATTTTCTTCATGATAGTTAGCATGGGGCTATGTTTTGGATTTGTGCTGAAATCAGTGTTGGTAACACAAGGATATTGTTATGTGTTTCTTTTCCCTGTCCAGCTAAGGAGAGGAAGTGATACAGTGGCTTCAATGGGCATCTGCCGTCCAGCTAAAGCCAACACAATACATCCCCTAAGAGCAAAGGATATATGGTCAAGAGCAGAATAGGGTTCTATAAAGAAATCTTATGCCTTTCCACATTTTAATATCATTTTTAAACTGGAATTTTCAAATATATAAGACCAAAACACCAAATTTATTTTCTTTCAGGAGGAATTAAAATATTTAATGGTTTAACCTGTAGAAAGAATCAATTTATCATTATATTGAGATGAAACATCCCTAGCTCATTTTGTTACAATTTTAGACTTTTAATGACCCATCTGGCCTATCAAGATAGCTTTTGGAAAACAGAAACTGGCCTACTGCAATAACATCAAATGCATAAATCACACTGCCTTGCCACTGTGAAGTCTTACTATTATTGCAGTAATCAGAGAGCATATAGTTTACAGTAAGATACAAGTAAATTGACTTATGTAAGAACAACATACTGCTCTTTAAAGAGCCTGGTTTCAGCCTGTCTGCCTTTCCCACTGGCCTCACATAATCAGACCTACTAAAGTCAGTGAATACTATGCCACTAGTAATTTTTTAAATCTATATTTCAGGGTTTTTTGATGCTTCCAGAACTTGATTGCAGCAATTTAGCCATAATATATTTGTATCCGGACTGTGGAATTCTCAGGTCCTATTATAGGAGTATTTTGGAATTACTAATGTGAATTTACTGCAAGGGCTGCATAACCTAAAATTGAATGAGCAGTTGGGTGAAAGGTTTCTTATAGTATCTTATGAAGATGGAATGCTCAGTAAAGCATTGCAGTAAAGTATTGCAGTACTGTAGAGTTATTTATTAACCAATATGTGATTGTGTCATTCAAATTGTATTTCAAACAAGATGCATATCTTTACAATAAAAATCTGAATTCATTGTAAAAATATAATGGAATTACATATTCAAGAGTGCTGTATATCTACCCTCAACTAGCGTAGAGTCAGATCTAAACAATGCCAAGAATGTAGAGGCTTTCTTAATATAGTATGCATACAGATTAGACCTTTTCACATTCAGTGCCAAAAGGAGGCTTGGAAACCCTTCAGCATAAAGGGCTTTTGAAACATATTTTAAGGTGAATTTGAAAGATGAATGCAGCATAAATGGAGATATTAATATACATTTTTAGGGGGCTCATTGATGGTTGCAAACGCTGAAGCTAGCCAAGAGCTAAGTGAAATACATAAGGAAGAATGTCAGCACAGACCACTGTAGAGCTGAAAAGAGTGGTCTGACCTAGCCCTAAACAACTTAGTTTGGGTGCTGACCAATATTGTAGTACGGCAGTCTTCCCAGTGGCATCAATAAAAATATGGTAAAATAACTGGAAAAATGCCATGAAGCATGGGTGTTCTTCAGCACTCAAGCTACTTCATTCAGGAATACATAGGCTGTCTCTGAACATCTTCAGACTTAAAAAAAAAAATTAAAAATGAACTGAAGTACAGACAATCACAATCTCTCCTGTTTTCCCTATTCTATTTTTAATGTGTTTTTTTCTTTATGAGAACGTTTCTTTTTCAGTTGTTTGTCACTTATCTTTATATTTTTCCATATTTGTTCTGAGACTAGGCAGAATGTATGTGTCTTCTTTACTTTTCTGTAGCAACTTGTAGTACTAGTTATTTCTTGGAATTGTGCTGCACAAGTAAAATTCCACATCTTGTCTTTGAAACGACAAACTGAAGCCTTTGAAAGCCAAAATTTACGTGCAGTTATATAATGTAAACTTAAAATGTTTAGAGATCCAAGGATCAGTGGCTGCCAGAATAAAGCTCCCAGTTTGTGTTTGGCAAGGACATTGGGCTCATCTTTGGTTATGGACATTGCCTTAGGTTATCCGTGCTTGTCACACTTGCTATATAAAGTGCTGTGATGTGCTCTGCAAGTACATTACACTATACATATTCAAAATATGCAAACCACCCCCCACGAGTGCTGTCTACCAAAGTGACATTTCTTGCTGAGAGCAGACTATGGCTGATCTATCCTGGCTTCTTGCCTATTTTTTGTGGAAAGCTTAATTGGAAAGGATATGACTGCAAAAGCGCTCAAGATCTGGAGGTCTTGTCTATAGATGAAACTGAATATTTCCTACTCTATTGCTGTAACTGTTGCCACCTTTCAAGGGACTTAGGCTAAGATCTCCATGTTGTGAATGAGTTTATAACAGCAACTGAACTCATACTAACAGGCAGCTGGGCCCATAAAAAAATAGAGTGCTCCCTTGTTAAGAGCTGTTGATATCATGTCACCTAGCTTTAGACACATTAGCTCTCCAAGTTAAGCTTTTCTTATATTTCACAGCAAAAAGCCTGATAACATTGTTGTCATCAGTAAAGATACACCACAATAATAAGCAATCCAGGTTTCTGTGTGGGCAATTCAGGAAAGGCTTTGAGGCATGGAGCTACATAACATGGCCAGTGGTTCGAGAACGGATGGGCAACTCGAGTCCCTCTGTAAAGGAGGAAATTAACTGCAAAAGTCAATATTATCTGCAGAAATGTAAAAATAACTGGGACTTATTGCCAAATACCAGAGTCAGGACATACATGAACTAGTTCTAGATAGTCCTAGACCCTTGACTTTCTGGGAGAGATGGTATATATTTTGTGGGCCTAGGAATGCAGCTTATATCATCAGGAAGGTTGACTTTCTCACATACCAAAAGATAGCTTTCCTTTTCTTGGTGTTGAAACAGATATTTTTTCCTAATCATATGATAACTACAGTAGCAGAGACACTTCCAATATTTCAATGACAATTGTTAACTGAATATTACTCTTCTAGGTAAATATTTTCATTGTCTTAATATTTCTTTGTGATCTCTTATCTGTTGTCTTTCATATAATCACAGCATAACAGAGTCATCAAATTAGAGAGTACATCATAGAATGGTTTGGGCTGGAAGAGACCTTCAAAGATCATCTACTCCAACTGCCCTGTCATAGGCAGGGACATCTTTCACTAGATCAAGTTTCTCAACCCCTGTCCAATCTGAACTTGAAAACTTAAAATGATGAGGCATCCAGAACTTCTCTGGGCAACCTGTTCCTGTGCCTCACCATTCTTAACATTAAAAAAAAAACGTCTTCCTTATATCCAGTCTAAATCTACCCTCCTCAAGTTTAAAACTGCTCCCCCTTGTCCTATATCTACAAGCCTTGGTAAAAATCTCTCCATCTTTCTTGTAAGCCCTCTTTATATATTGAAATGCCCCAAGAAGGTCTCCCTGGATCATTCTCTTCTCCAGGCTGAACAACTCCAACTCTTTCAACCTTTCTTCACAACAGGGGTGTTCCAGGCATCTGACCATTTTCATGTCCCTCCTCTGGACATTCCTTAGGAGGTCCATTTCTTTCTTGTACTGAGAACCCCAGAGCTAGATGCAGTACACGACTTGGGGTCTCATGAGAGCGGACTAGAGAGTAAGATGAGCAGAGTAGAGGAGAAAAAACTTCCTGTTGTCTGGTTACATGGGCTTTTACAAGGAGATAGAGTATTTTTTTTTGTTTCAAATGCTAGTGTGTCAGATTATTGTGGCCTGTAGGTGCTACTGAAACACAAATAAATAACAACTGGGTTATTAACATGTTTATGCTTTGCTTGAGATTTTCATTGACCCAGCTAGTGACACATGAAGTAGCACAACAGCTTAAAGCTATGTTTATACAAGAAATTAGTGATCCCATTAACATAATCACTGCAGCTACCTTTTTCTGCGGCAGCTGTCATCAGAGTCTCTCTTTAGTTATATGGATTGTAACAGTAATAATAGGTAACTGCTGACAAAGAGAAAAGGATGCTCACAAAGAATGATGAACCTCTGAGGTTATGGGAAAGTGGATATCTACTTAGCAGGAAATTTAGGTGCCAAATGGAAAATTAAGTTATATTTCTGCCTCTTATCTGGTAAAGTGTAGTAAAATTGTACTACAGACAAATGCTAGATTTATAGCTTGTTCTTATCCAATTTGTATATATTTGTAAAACTACTTTAAAACGTACATGAAAAATAATTGGGCTTTATGTGGAAAATTTGACCTTAAGATAGTGTCATTTCTTGGCAGTCCAGTTTCTGTTTTTAAATTGAGAGTTTCAGCCTTTGCCTCTTGATCTTTTAGTTCCTATTGATGTCAGAGGGCAAACTTAGGACAGGTATAGGGCCATGGTTTTTACTCTAGGGAAAGTTGTGCTTGAAGTTTAGCCACTTTATTACAAGGTCTAGCTCCTCCTTATTATGTGAGGAGGTTGTTTAGGTTAGATTGTCTGGTCGTTCCCTATCAGCATTAGATAAGAGAAAACTTTCTACTGGCTGCTTCCCAAAATAATACTTTCCTATGCCAAAGAGTTGACATAGGGCTTCTGTGGCAGTATGAAGCACAAACATGACTCTGATCACAGTCAATAGGAGGTTGTGCAATTTTTCTGACGAGACATAATATTTCATCAGGGTATTTGCAGGACTTTTTTCCTGGTATCTTGTTATTTTTAACTACAATAGATCTTGATTCTATACATTTTTCTGCATGAAGACACACATCTTATTAGACTTAGTAGGACAACAATGACAAGTTTTAATGACCACTTTAAAACATAACCTTAAGGTTTTCAAGATGAAATTAAGAAGTGTGTTTTTCTGTGTGCATGCTTTGCTTGGTTTGAGTTTGGTAAAACAATGAGTAACAATGAAAAGTTTGAGGTAACTATTTAAAAAGATGAAGTTTTGGAATTATGAAATAAAAATGGTGCTAATATACCACAAGGCTCAGTCCTCATCACTGAGACTGGAAAAAGTAACCCTGGTAAATTTACAGCCACAGCCTTCTTTGCAGCACACCCCACAGATATAGGTTGCCTAGATGAGTTCTTTGAGTATTTCAAGTTATTTCAAGGCTCCACTGAGAAAAGCCCTAAGTCTCTAGTCTAAATTCAGTGTTGACTTTGTTTTGAGCAGCAAGGCAGACTGGGTGACTTCCCAAGGTCCTTTCCAGCATGAATGATTCCATGATTCTACAGTTTTTACAGCTGCTCAATAAGGACAATTTGCGTCAGTAGCATGAAATGTCAGGAAGCACTAGTACCCTGAATGATTATCAAAATATAATCTGAAGGAAATCAATGGAAGTTTTATGTGTATATCTTCAGGAATAGCTGAGCCTAATAAAGCAGCATTTATCAATAAGCACCAGGCAACATGGCATTTTTTTAATATAAATGTTTTATCTGTTCTGTCACCTTTGCCTGAGAAGTTTCAATTCAACTAGAATGGAGAATTTGATTTTCCTTTCCTCTTCTCACAAAGATTATATACGACTTGTTTTGAGCTTAAAATAATTTCTCATGGTCTATTTAGATGTAAGGTGACTCATTCTTGACATTGTAGAAACTAAATTAAATTTATGCTGTCAGTA
This sequence comes from Piaya cayana, assembly GCA_013389865.1. NCBI lineage: Eukaryota > Metazoa > Chordata > Aves > Cuculiformes > Coccyzidae > Piaya > Piaya cayana. The sequence continues at coordinate 47,611 of WAAB01010782.1, forward strand.
ATCTTTGAAGTGTCAGTTTTACTAATACTTCAATATATTTGCAGAATAAGTTTTTATGATTATTTTTTGAATTCTGAGTAAACCTATATCAATGCCAAATGGTACTGTGATTTCATATCTATCTATATTTTTATGACGTTAACATAAATACTTAATATACGTACATTGCAAAACTGTCAAAGCTCAGTCAAAGACACAATCAAATTCTAATCTGTACTTTGAATGTAGTTAGTTACAAGTCAGTCACAGTTTCAAAAGACTGGTTAAAGTAAAAACAATTACAGCAACAATCTTCTACTTTGAACTTGGAGTAACAAACAGTTTAAAAAAAGAATTTGGATGCAACCAAATACACTCAAAAGTGCCAAGAAAAAAGTGAGGTAGATTTAAGGAGAGAATAAATACAGACAGAAAAAGAAGGAAAGTAGCAGAACTAAGGGAATATAACACAACAATAATTACCACCCCAATGAAAATCAGTAGAGATTTTGGCAGGAAAACATGAACAACGGGACAGAGAGCACACGTGTACTTCTTATCACAGGTTGTTTATAGAGGAGCTCTCTCATCTACTAGCTTATGAGGAGGGATCTCACTGCATCTGTGCCAAATCTCTGGCTCCCATGACAAATTGCACAAAGTCCTAAGCACATGAAGCCCTGCACAAAGGCAGATGTTTAAGACATAAAAATACAAATGCAAATAAAGAAGTTTATATTTACAGATGTTTTCCAAATATAGTATCAAAAGTTACTTTGTAAGCAAAAATAGATTGTCAGAAGATTATGAGCTTGGACAGTTCTCACGCACTCTAAGAACTTTCTCCTGCTGGGTAAAACTCAGCCTTGTTGAATCTCATACAGTTGGCCTTGGCCCATCAATTCATCGTAATCAATTACATTCAGCATTATTTTGTTTTGAAAGTAAAGATAAGATATCATGTAAGCATGTAAATGTAGAGAGGTGTATAGAGAAATTAACTGTCATTTGCAAATAAGTGAAGATAACCTTGTTATAATACTGGAAGGAAGTGGACATTACATTTTGTATGGTCAGGTTTAAAATTAGCTTTATCATAGAACTGTTCCGGTATTTTGATTGTAAGAAACAACTTCCTTAGAGGTCTGCTTTTTTTCCCTAATTAATTTTTGTTATCTTCCTGTACTTTTTCTTGGATGAATAAAACATACTATTGGATAACATTCATATTTCTTACCTTTCCGTCTTCGTAATATGTGAATTGAACAAGAATATTAACTTAAATTTCACCCATAAACCAAATAACCAATACTTTGAAGTTCAGAATTATGTTACTTATTTTTACAGTTTTCATATAATGCGTTAGTGACGCACCATCAAGGCATCTGTACTTCTTTGCTGCTGGAGCAATTCAAAGACACCTGATGACAGAGCACAATTTTTCTTTTTGGGCTAGCTTAGGAACAAAATCATCTGTGCTGAAAGCCTATGTCTCTTAACATATCTTTCATCAGCCAGTCCCAACATTGCCTGATTCTCTACCATCAACCTGAATTCCTTTCCATCTAGGTAGTTACTTGCAATGAGGGATCTTAGTTTACAGTGATAACGCTCTTAGTCCTGCCTAGAAAACCCTTGTGATACAAAGGTTGCTAATACTGATATCTGTCCTCCATTTACCTTCACTCTGTTATTGACATCTCAGATGAGACCTAAAGAAATATCTGCTTTGAGGTTTTTTTTTTATTTTATTCATTCTTAGCTTCTTTCACTTTTTTGTAATTTCATATTTCCAAATGTTTTCCCAGCAATGGAATAATGATCACTTTGAAGTGCTGACTTCTTAGATCTGTTGAACTGGAAATGCATAAACATGAGAAACTATTTGAATTTATCTTTTCACATTATAATTGGAAAGAAAAATAGGA
>WAAB01010783.1:1381-14018 GCA_013389865.1 Piaya cayana
GGTGGGGTGAGGGAGCTCAAGGACCATGACTGGGATGTTCCTTGGGGCTTTTGCTAGTCAGGGGCTGCTTCCCCGGGCACAGGGGAGCCCCCTCCTGCCCCGCGTGCTCTGCTGGGGATGGGGCTTGGCCCTGGGGCAGCTCCATTCCCTCTGCATGCGTGAGGGCAGGGACACTGGGCCCAGCTTGCTGCTGCCATCACTGCTTGGGGACAGGGCTGGTGGGGACGCCTCAGGTGTGGAAGGTGCTGGGGGCCCTGAGCAGACAGGGGAGCTCTACCTGCTAGTGGGGCCTCCAGGTCCGGGGCTGCCACCTCTGCTGGGGGAGCCAAGGAGCTGTGGAGCCTGTATTCCAGCTGCCTGGGCTGGACAGCTTTCAGGGGTGAGGACAGGGCTTGGATGGCCAGAGCTGTCACTTCACCTCTTTCAGCAGCACTCAGGCAGCTTTGAAAAAACCCAATACCCAAGAACTCACTGGGGAAGGTCAAGGAAAGGAAAAAAGGAAAGGTTGCTTAGTGAGATCTATATACCAGGAGAGCTAAGTCAGAAAAAGTTCAGCTACTCTGGTGTCCAAGTTAAACAAGACACACGTATTAATGAACGTGCCCCTTCCCGGGGCTCCTGCACAACAGTCGGATGTGTCAAGCCTCTGGTTCTGGCTACTACACCCAGGCGTTAGCTGACAAATGAGGTTCTGTAGCAGCCCCGAGAGGTCACTGCCACAGCTGCACTGGGGTAAGAGTGGGAATAGAAGTCCGGGCCGGTCTCTTTTGTTTGGACGCCTTTCACAGCAGCGCAGGAACTTTCTGACCACCTTTGCTGTTTAATGGTGTAAATGGGAAATGTGGCAGAAGGCAGAGACTGGCTGCTGATGTATGGGCAGCACGTGAACCATCGGGTCCTATCCATCTTCTGGGCAAAGCAAAATTCATTCTTCTTGTCTATTGGCTACTCTTTAATCCCATCTTGCTTTTAAAGCTCCATGCAACAGCGCTTCCAGCCTTCTGCAAAGGAGACTTTTCCCAATGCTCATAAATCTACTACCAGGAAGCCATTTCCAGGATCAAAGCCTAAATGTTTCCCCTCTCTAGTTTCATGCCCCAGCTCCCAATTCCCTCTTTGCCGTAATCACTGGGTCTCAGTCTCCTCCCAGCAACTGGCGGTCCATGTGGACACACGCTGTGGTCTCTGTACCCCACACCAAGACCCCAAAAGCCACTGTGTGAAGTCTGCCCCAAGAAAGCCTGTGGTGGGACATTTTGGGAATTGGTGGGACACTTTGGGAATGGGCTGTGCTCCTCAAACACTTGTAAAAGGCTGAGCCAAGCTTTGGGCAGGCAATTGTGTAATAGCGTGTAGAAAAGTATCTTGTGCTGCAGGTCCCTCTCAGCCAGTTTAAGAGCTGCTCGGAGCACTGACTAAGTGTTTGGCTCTTGGATAGAGTAATTAAAGTTCATTATCATTATCTGGGCAAGGCTTGTATGGGTTTGGGACAAACCATCAGTGCACTGGAGGTGGATTGGGGTTCAGGGTCTTTTGTGGATATCGTACCACCTATGGCATAAGTGATTGTACTTAAAACTGTGCGAATAAACCATGCTGGTGAGTCCTTGGATCAGTAAAATCTACATGGTGTGAGAGCAGGGATTTCTGATGGAGGAGGGAGGAAGAAAGACGCAGGACGCCTGGGCTGACGTGGGAACGAAGGAGCAGTGTGGGATCTCGAGTCTCTTGGCTGTGGCACTCAGCCCTTCATTAGTAATGCTTGGAGGAGACCCCAAGTCTTTTCGTCAGACCCTAAAATAAGGCAAAGCCAAGGCATCAGTCATGGGAGAGGCTGATTTCTTGGCAGAGGTTGCTGTGCGTGACGGAGGAGCAGGACGTGGCTGTCCCCAGCGCCTCTGGGCACAAGAGCTGGGGAGGGCTTCGCTTCTCCCATTCTGGGGGCCTTTTCACACCAGGTTTTGCTGTCCTTCCCAGCCTCCATTGCCCTCAGCCCTGCTGGTTTGGTGCTGTTCTGGGGCAGCTCCTAGGGATGGCAAGGGGAGAGGCTCCTGAGAGCAACCTTTCTCTCCTGACCAACCCTGTGCCCTGTCACTTTGTGCACGCTGGCTGTTCTCCCCCAGCCTCATCCTCTGTTTCAACTTCAGGGTTGTTGAGGGTCTGGACAGGAAAGGTGCTTGCCTTTAACTGGCCTCTTCTAATGCCCCGTGCCACCGGCTAAAGTCTTTTGTGTGCTTTTAATTTTTATTTTTACATGAAAAAGCAACAGTGAGATTTCCTCCTGACATTTAACTCCATTAGTAAGCGACAAACCGAATAAACATTCCAGTTACGCTGGGACAAAGGCTCCAAGATCCTGCTGCGACAAAATGCCTCCCCATTTCCGACGTGAAATGTTTCACTTAGAAGAAATAAAAAAACCCAAGTATTTAAAATGACATCCTTCAATGTTTTTCTAATTACTTTCTCCATGTTGGCTGAAGCCAAATTTGGCCCCATTTCCCAAATAGTTTTGGAAGCTTCCAAAACTTCTATTTTGGTGACTTTTCCCATCACTGGTGAATAATAGGTTGACCTCTGCCCTGCTCGCCCGCGCAGCACATGTTCCTGTCTGTCCCGAGGTGCTTTACTTCCAGGCTGGCTGCTAGGACCTGCTTTGGCACCCCAGCCCGCTGACTCCCCGCCTGGTTTCCTTTCCTCTTCCCTGTAATCTGAGGCTTCCTCTATCCTTTCCCACACTGGATGTGTTGGAATGCACACGCATGTGCGTGTTGGGTGTGTTGTGTGCTCTGCTCTAAGACTCTTGCTCATCTGTGTCTCTCTCTTCCATGCTTGGTGATGGCACAGGGTCATTTTCAGAAGGCCAATCCCATGCTGTCCTCGTGGTTGTGTCCTGTGACTTAGCTGGGCTGATCCTCCACGACAAGTTCCTCCCAGTCGCTGGGACAACGTGTTTGTGGATTCCAGGTGAGCAACATTTTTCGCTCCAAAAATCTGGCTGCTATGAGCACGTCGCCCCTGCAGCTCAGCAGCAGTCCTGGAAGTGATCTGGGGAGCTTGCAAACCGAGGAACGTCGAAGAAGCTGGGATCATCGCCGTTGCCTCTGTTTGTCCACATGCCTGCTCTGCTTGCATGAGTCAGAGGAACAACATCTGTTGATTTTTAGGGTCACAGATGGCTTTGTTTAGCTTGTTAATCATGATAGTGTGGCCTGTGACTGACACATGGCTGCTTTCAGCTTGGAAGGCTGAAGCACATTCTTCTGGGAGTTTTGGACGTTAGCTTGTGTCCATCGTGGTTCACCCCAGGCAGCGGCCTGGGGAACTTGCCCTGCTCGGGGATGGATGTTGCCTCATATTGAGTGGAGAGGTGGTGGAGCCCTGTTCCTCTCCTCACTCTTGTGCACTGCTCAGCCTCAGGAGGACGACTCTGCAGCACCATCTAAAAGCACAGGACTTTTCAGAGCTTCTTTGTGTTGAATTTTGAAGCCAGTTGTTCCTTTCATCCTTTTGTTCATTTTAATTCCTGAAGCACCTGAATGAAGGGGCTGCTTTCTCCTGATCCCTCCTATGTTTGAGGCAGTCAGTGAGCCTCTAGCTCCAGGACAGGCAGATACTGCTAAAGATAAGCAGGGTGGGTCATTCATGCCATCTCTTTCACTCAGTCCTCTTTGGCATCCTACTGAAAATTCAGATTTACAAGAAAAAGCCCTGCAATTTCATTTAGCTTGGTGCTAGCTTTATCCCAAGCCTTCCCAGCATCTCATTTTTATGCAGACTAAGGTAGATGTATTTTTAATCCCTTTTCATGAATAGAAGGTAGAGAAGGCCAAAGCAATGTCATCTGAACTTGGCACAGCCTGTGCTGCTGTGCTACTGCTGAGGTTTTGCAAAATGATAACCATGCCCAGGTTACCCCTGTCTCTCGCTGTGATGATGTGCTGGGTTTTCCTTTTTTCTGGAGGACTCACCATATGCCTGAAGATGAGTATTGGTGGTGGTGGCCCTTGCCTGCCATGAGTGAGGGATCCTCCTGCGTGAGTCGATGACCCAGCTGATCCTTTTATCCAGAGGGATTTCTAGTGGGATGGTTTCACTTCTGTGCCCTGCGTGGCTGGGCTGCTCCAGGCTGCTCAGAGGTGCCTGGTGGGGACACAGTGACTGCAGCGTTCCTGCTCCAGGCGCTTATGTGCAGCTCAGCTGCAGAGCATGCGCTTGGCCACTATCACTGTGACTTAAAGGCTCACTCAGCCCTTCCGCTGAAAAGCAGCAGCCTTCCCTATAGCATGGAGCTGATCCCATGCAAATGAGTGAGAGAAGAGGTAAGGGAACAGGCTGTATTGTCCCCAGAAAACTTTATTGCTTTCGAGATGGAAAGATGCCACTTCACTCTTTCTTCCCACAGCAGAAGGGGAGAGCGAGTGAACCAGCTTTGGTTTAGCAGTCCTAATAAATATCGTATGTGAGCTTTAGGGTGCTTGTACATGACAAACCATCCCTCCTGACTCAAACAGCTGCTGGCAGCCCCGCTCGTGCTGTTGGAGGGTGAAGGAATAGCAGCACTGAGAACAGCCATTAGCTTTTTCCAAGTAGACTTTGGCAATCCCTGGGATGTGAAAAGTCCAGAAGAATGCAAATGGCCTTTGGCTGGGGTCTTGGAGCCTGAACGTGAGCTGCACTTACCAGAACTTGCTGTACTGGTAGGGCCGTGAGGAGACTGCAGTGTTTGCCATGAGCCTTGACGCTCCCCTTCCTGAACTGGAAAGCTTCCTGCTCATTTGTTTCTCCTCCCCTGCCCCCGGGTCCCATCTCAGCAGGGTCTTGTACACTTGCTTTCCAGGCTGGCTTAATACTGGCAGGAGATTGCATCTCCGTGGGTTGGTGTGCGTGCTGCTTCCTGCCCCTGCTAAGGCCAGTTGGATCCCTTGGCCAATTTCCGCAGCGTTTGGGAGAGAGGAGTTGTCTCAAAAACAAGATCTTGAGTTGCTGTGAGTTTCATAGATGTGGGTGGTTTGGGTTGGTGCTCGACTTTGTGCTCCCTCTAAGAGAGGTTTTAGACTGTGCTCAGAAGGGCTTACACACGTGTGAGACCTGGCATTGCTGGAGCACAGGGACTGTAACAGGGAGAGGAAGGAGCTCTGGTTATTGATGTGTGAGGAACACATCGCTAGGAGCTAGAGGACATCAGCCCAGAAGGGCTTCTCACCTTCCCAGTACAACCCCTGCTCAGCCAAGCAGAAGAGGACGTGTGCCATGTTAAAGGGTGCAAATGGCTCTGAGGAAACGCTAAGAATATGACCTTACTTTAAATAAACAAGTACGCTGGTGAAGGGTTTAGAGCACAAGCGCTATGAGCAGCGGCTGAAGGAGCTGGGGCTGGTTAGTCTGGAGGAAAAGAGATTGAGGGGAGACCTCATTGCTCTCTACAACTGCCTGAAAGGAGGTCGTAGTGAGGCGGGAATTTGTCTCTTCTCCCTGGTAGCCAGTGAAAGGACAAGTGGAAATGGCCTCAAGATGCACCAGGGAAGATTTAGGCTGGATAGTGGGAGGAATTTCTTTGCTGAAAGCGTTGTCAATCATTGGAAGAGGCTGCCAGGGAGAGGCTCGAGTCACCATCCATGGAGGGGTTTAGAAGATGAGTAGATACCATACTTAGGGACATGGTCTGGCGGTGGACTTAGCAGGGCTGCATCCATGATTGGACTTGATGATCTTAAAGGTCTTTTCCAGCCAAAACCATTCTGTGATTCTGATTCTAAATCCCCCAAGCCCCTGTAAAGCGAGTGAGGGACAGGTAGGCAGAGCCTGCTGGTGCTAGTTTTGACCTACAAGGCAGGATTGCTAACACAAGCACTGCTCCTATTTCCCCAAATTGACAGGATGAGAGGGAACGGCCTCAAGCTCCACCAGGGGAGGTTCAGGCTGGACATTAGGAAAAAATATTTCACAGAAAGGGTCATTGGGCACTGGAACAGGCTGCCTAGGGAGGGGGTTGATTCACCTTCCCTGGAGGGGTTTAAGGGATGGGTGGACGAGGTGCCGAGGGACATGGTTTAGTGTTTGGTGGGAATGGTTGGACTCGATGATCCAGTGGGTCTCTTCCAACCTGGTTGTTCTAGGATTCTATGAAAAAAGCAAGTCTGCCCAGCTGTTAAACTATTATTCCACAGAGCCATTCAGTAACAAGAACAGATGAAGACTTTCCTGAAACTTTCATTTAAGGAATGGGATGCCCTTTCCAGCTTAAAGTTAGAATTATCATCCTCCAAGTGCTCAATCAGTTTCTTCCCATGAAGGCTCTGCCTTCCCCCTCCTTTCTCAGCCCCAGGACATGTTCCTCTCTTGGCTCCGGAGAGTCTGTCTCCCTGCAGCTGCTTTTTCTGCTGCATCTCTGCAAATCATCAATATTCATCTGCTTCATCGGCAAAGCCTCTAAAGGGCTCTGGAAATCCAGAGCGAGATCCAGGACTGGAAAAGTCTTTACTGTGTGGGGTCGAGGAGCTGTGTGTTTGCCACAAGAGGGGGTTACGAGCCTGCGAGAGCCCCGGAGAAGTGGGTGCTGAGGGTGCTATGGCTCAGGGCTGGGAGCACTGGAAGGTCCTGCCTGGAATAGGCATCACCCTCCACCTGCACCGAGCAGCTTTGTTGCGTGCCTCATCCTGCTGGGGCCACCCCAGCGTGAGGTCTTGCCGTGGGGATGGGTTGCCGAAGGTGCCTTTATCGCACTCTGCAGGCTTTGCTACAGCTTCATCCTATTTTCCCTGTGAAGGATGGGATGACAGTGGATTAAGATGCGATAAGGCCTCATCAGTGCTGATGGATGGTTTAAGTGCGCTGGCGTTTAGCCCGAGTTGTGGCACCTGCCGCAAGGCAAACGCTGAGCCACAAGCAGGGAGGAGCTCGGTTCTTACTTGCCTGCAGGGTCTTGCTCCCAGATGACTCTGTGGTTGAGCTAAAGCAGAAGGTGACTTTCCTGACTGGATAAGGAATCCTGCTCAGGGAGGGGGTTGAGTCACCTTCCTTGGAGGGGTTTAAGGGACGGGTGGATGAGGCACTGAGGGACCTGCTGGTGTGACCACCAGGGCCAGGGAGGTTCTTCTCCCTCTGGACTCGGTACTGGTGAGACCGCTCCTCGAATCNAAAGGGTGATTAGGCACTGGAACAGGCTCCCCAGGGAGGTGGTGGACTCACCTTCCCTGGAGGTGTTTAAGGTGCGGGTGGATGAGGTGCTGAGGGGCATGATTTAGAGATTGGTGGGAATGGTTGGACTTGATGATCCGGTGGGTCTCTTCCAACCTGGTGATTCTATGATTCTATGATTCTATTAAGTGTTTGGAGGCTACCTGGTGACCTGGATTGGTTCTGAAGAAAACTGAATCTGTCTCAGACAGTGATTGTCAGTCCCACCCATGCCTAGCCTAGGTCACCGTTTTGGTTGGCATCGCCAGCAGTCGGACTGAGCAGGGAGCACAGGCCTGAGATGCTGCATCAGATATGAAGAGCTTGAAAAGGTTTTTTAAGCCTGGATAGCAGAACAGGGATTGGGTATCCGTGATTTTATTCAAAGATCTGTTTTCTCCCTCCTCTGTGCTGCAGCCTCTCTGTTCTTTCAGCTCCTGTGTTTGATTTGCTTGTTCTTTGGAGCCCAAGTGACTTCCAGCAGTGTCTTACCCTGTGGCCCTGCAGGTCCTGCTACAGCAAGGTCCTGCTCCCAGTTTGGATTGCAGGACACTGACTTGATATTTGCCTTCCCTCCTCCATGGCCTTTTGCTCAGGATTTGAAGCCTTGGGAATGGAAGAGGTTTTGGGTCTGTGGAGTCAGGCCAGGTACACACTGTGCAGTTGCAGCCTTTGCAGTTGAATTCTTCTGTAAAAGATCCTTTGTTGTTAATCTGCTGCACTGACTAAGTAATAGTCTCCAGTTTGCATCCATCAAGCATAATTAAGTGCATTTCCTAACAAGCCCTTACATTGCTCAAGCTGGGAGGAAGAGATAGCTCCTCAATGGGCATCTCTTCCAGGAAAAAGAAGATCCAACAGTCTCTTCTGCGGTGCTGGAGCTGGCTCCAGGTTGCAAAATCCCAGTTGCTGGGCCAAAAAAACCATCAGGAAACCCAATTATTCCTCAAAAAGAAAACCTCCAGGTGATGAAAACTGTAGGGATCAGGATGGAATCAGGTCCTCCCCAGTGCTTTGTGGTCTTCTTCATCAGTGTGCTCCACGTTGTAGTCCTGACCGGTGGCCTGGATTCCTGCTTCTCTAAAACTGTGGGGTATCCTGAGCAAATCACAGAATCATAGAACTGTTTGGTTGGAAAAGAGCTTTGAGATCATAACGTCTAAGTGTACCCTTCCACTACTAAACCAGATCCCTGAGCTCCTCATCTACCTGTCTTTTAAACCCTTCCAGGGACGGTGACATCTTACAGTGGTTTCTCTTGAAGTGGTTTATTTTTCCTGAGGAAGGATTTGGTTTCTAGAGGATATCAATTAAAACAGAATCTGAAGCTATTCCAGAGAGAGTGTTGGGTGGATGAGTGTCTTGATTTGTTTATTTTATTAGTTTTTGCTGGTTTTTACATTGTTGACACATTTATTAGGCTGCATGCCAAGGAAAATGTGGAGAGGAGGGGTTAGGCTAAAGCAACTGTGTCATTTGAAATGTCCATTAATCTCCATTTATACAAGGAAATCCTTTTTCCAAAGGCCACAATTAAAACGTGTTCCAGTTGACCTGGTAAGTTTTCTTAGTCTCTGATTTAATACCTTGAAAAAGTGTCCTGGATTTGACTTCTCCTGTGGTTTGGGGCCTGGTGAGTTGGCTTGGGTTTTTTGCATTAGAGACCTTAAAAAAACTCACAGGGTGACCATTGTGTCCCCTCAGGGGGACAGGACATGCAGTAGCTCACTGCTGTGAGGGTCTCTGCACCTTCTCCACGTGTATTTGGAGTCCTGCGCAGGCCTTTCAGCTCTTGTTCACTGTCATCCTCTCCTGGCCAAGGCCCGTACTCTCTGCACATACAGAGTTACCAGTGAGCAGGTCTGTACAGGCTCTGTGGAATGTCATAGAACCATAGAATGGTTTGGGTTGGAAGGGACCTTAAAGCCATCCAGTTCCACCCCTGCCATGGGCAGGGACACCTCCCACTGGATCAGGGGCTCCAAGCCCCATCCAACCTGGCCTTGAACCCCTCCAGGGATGGGGCAGCCACCACTGCTCTGGGCAACCTGGGCCAGGGCCTCCCCACCCTCATCATGAACAATTTCTTCCTAATGTCTCATCTAAATCTTCCCATTTCCAATTTGAAGCTGTTCCCCCTCATCCTATTGTAGAATCATAGAATTACTAGGTTGGAAAGGACCCTCATCAAGTCCAACCATTCCCATCAATCACTAAACCATGTCCCTCAGCACCTCATCCACCCATCCCTTAAACCCCTCCAGGGAAGGTGAATCAAACCCCTCCCTGTTCCAGTGCCCAATGACCCTTTCCATGAAATATTTTTTCCTGATGTCCAGCCTAAACCTCCCCGGTGGAGCTTGAGGCCGTTCCCCCTTGTCCTGTCCCCTGTCACTTGGAAGAAGAGCCCAGCTCCCTCCTTTCCACAACCTCCTTTCACTCCATACTTTTGTAAAAAGTCTCTCCCTAGAGGGACTTTACACCCTTTTGGGATAAAGTTTTTGCTGAGCTTCACGGAAGCCCAAGTGAATTGTGTTTTTGCCGGTTCTGCTCACTGAAATGGCTCGGCGTGGGGTGTGGTGAGTGTGTGGGCTGGGGCAGATGTCCAGCCATGAGGGTGGGGCTGGGACATCCAGCCAGTTGCACTGGTTTAGGCTTCCATGGAATCGATGCTCAGGCTGCTCAGGTTTAAGCAACCTGCTTTGACCAACGTCTGTGCCCGAACAAGTGGCACAGGAGCCAGAGAGTCCCAGTGTCCTCCAAGAGCTGCTTTTTTCTTAGGATGATTTACTAGTAAGCTTGACTTTCTTCTTTGGCTCTGCTGTCCTGGGGCTCTGGCTGGCAAGTATAATTAACAAGGACCAGGGTTTGTAATTCCTGGCACAGAAGCAGCATTAATGGATTTGTTCAGTTCCCTTTTATCAGCCTTTCCAGCCTGTCTCTTATCTCATTACTTTGGGGAGGGCTGAGATGGGATTAAAAGAATGCGAAGGCCTGATAAATGGAGATGGAAACCTAAGAGCTGGGGTGGATCAATACAGGTCTATCATGAAGAGTTGTGGAGAGCTTGCAGGGCTGGCTAATTGAACGGACGCAGGCCTGGGGGAACGAGGCCGCCGTGGGAAGGTGTTGGAGTTCAAGGACCCCGGAGGAATGTGTCACAGCAGCCATGAAACCTGTTGGGCTGGGTGAAAGTGGAGCATATCTGAAGGCATCTGGCCCCTTGCTTCCCGCAAATCAATCCTGTGCTGCTGTTTTCCTGACTCTGCAGTTTGCTGTGGAGCTGATTAGCATCTTGGCTGGACAAAACTTTCCCAGGCTTTGCAGCACGGTGAAGAGTTCCTGGTGCCTCCTGCATCTAAAGAAGCCACTTTATGTTATTTTTGTTCTTCTTCCCCACAGAGGTGAACTGTGATACGTGGCAAGCATTAGTCTCTGTCTGCAGAGGGCTCTGAACCAAGCTGGGAGTAGAAGAAAAGAGAAGCGTGTGTTTAGCGTGAGGATAATGATGCAGAGTCTGGAAACTTCTCCAGGCCATCCAACACAGCTGAGGTTGCCAAGGGAGTGGGGAACAGGTCTTGTGGGAGCAGGTTTATCTGCACTCAGAGCAGCAATGTGAGAGTGACCTTTCTCCTGAATGCTGGTGCCTTCTCATGCCTCCGTCTCCTTTTTCATCCTTGTAGGCTGAAGGGGACTATGTGCTTATGGTGGGGGTTGTAGGCTTGTTGGTGTCTTCCTGTTCAGGTGGAGGCAAGGAGCTCGTCTCCCTGTTCCGCGCAGAGCCAGCATGTGTTGTGGCTTTGGAAAGTTTGCTTCAGCACCCTGGTTCTAGCATGGCCATGGACACAAAACCTGGCTTGTCCTCTGCCAGCAGGAGAGGGCTGTAGGGTCCTTCCCTGCAGGACTCCTCTCTATCTTGCTTTGCCTGGATTCACAAGGCTCCTAGGCTGTAGGAAGGCAGGGAAGGGGCTGTTCTATCCTTCCTTATTGCCCGCTGGGATCAGGCTGATGAGGATTTAGTGGGCATTGTGTAATTTCATGTGACACTATTGCATTCCAGCTGAGCTTTGACACCAACCCAGCAGGAGTCAAGACCCAGCATCTGAAACTGACTCCTGGAACATAACTCTCATCCCTGTCTTTCTTTAGAGCAGTTCTTTCACTTTCTTTTCTTGGAAACTCTGAAAAACATCCCAGGACTCTCCTGGGGGCCCCTCTTTTTGATGCCAGCTCTGCCTTTCCTCACTCATTTCTTCACCCACTTTCACAGGCTTCTGCTCCCTAAGAACCTGGGAAGAGCTTTCTCTTCACCTGGCACTGGTGGCAGATCTCTGTTTAGTCCCTTTCTCCTCCTTGCTGTCTTTCCCTTCCCCTGATTACCTCCTTTAATTTGCCTTTGCTTATTTTGAATACAAAGCTCCTCCATCACAGTGTTTATAGTTCGTAAAGCCTTGGGCCCATTGCTTATTCTCCTCCTTATATCCCTACTTAACTGCCTTGGCTCTCTGTGCCCTTTCTCTGCTTCCAGAGCATCCAGGATGAATCACAGTGCCTGTCCCCAGCTGTCTGCTGCATAGTTCCCATATCCCAGGAACCCGTTTCCCAGACACTGCGGCAGTTCAGTCACAAAACCTTCCTCTTTCTCATCCCTTCAAAATCATTTTTGTCTGCAGCCAGCAGCAGACGTCTTTGCCTCTCTCATGAGCCTCCTGAGCTAGAAGGAGCCTGGAACAAGCTCTCCCTCACCCACACGATGCCCAGGACATACCCGGGGTCTGGGCTGGATGACGGATGGGAGCATCCCCCCAGCTCAGCCAGAGCTGAGAGCTTCCCCACCTGCTTTGGAAGCTGCTGAGTTGGTGCTGGCTGGCACGTGCTGGCACTGGGCTTATCTCCCTGCCACCAAGTAAATGTCATCAGCTTGCTTCACATCCACTTTCCCATATCAACTTTTGTCATGGTTTCCCTTCGTCTTCCCAAAATAGGCTGGTCTGCTCAAAAGCACAAATACCCTGGTTCCCATCTTACCAAGGGTGTGGTGAGGAACAAGTGTTGGCTGCATCCCAGCTGTGTTGCCCTCCAAGAGCTTCTGGACTGAGATTTCTTTTCTGTTAGGGAACTGAACCTTCAAGCCACTTTTTATGTCCAAACAAGCAAAGTGAAGCTGATGTTCATAGAATCATAGAGTCATAGAACAATCAGGTTGGAAAGACCCACTGGATCATCGAGTCCAACCATTCCTATCAATCCCTAAACTGTGTTCCTAAGCACCTCGTCCACCCATCCCTTAAACCCCTCCAGGGAAGGTGAATCAACCCCCTCCCTGGGCAGCCTCTGCCAGTGCCCAGTGACCGTTTTGGTGAAAAATGTTTTCCTAATGTCCAGCCTGACCCTCCGCTGGTGGGGCTTGAGGCCATTCCCTCTTGTCCTGTCCCCTGTCACTTGGGAGAAGAGCCCA
>WAAB01010783.1:20868-40341 GCA_013389865.1 Piaya cayana
TCCCAGGTGACAGGGGACAGGACGAGAGGGAATGGCCTCAAGCTCCACCAGGGGAGGGTCAGACCTGACATTAAGAAAAAATTTTTCACAGAAAGGGTCACTGGGCACTGTCAGAGGCTGCCCAGGGAGGGGGTTGATTCACCTTCCCTGGAGAGGTTTAAGATGCGGGTGGATGAGGTGCTGAGAGACATCATTTAGAGATTGGTGGGAATGGTTGGACTCAATGATCTGGTGGGTCTTTCCAACCTGGTTATTCTGTGATTTTGTGATTCTGTGCTGAGATGGAGCAGGCAGTTTTAGCTGGACAGAGTCCTCTCTCACAGATGTTTCTGTCCTCAGCATGGTGCAAATCAGCAAAACATCCCACAAAACTACAGTCTGGCAGTTTACACCTGCTGAGGATCTCACTTTTGTCCTGGGAGATGATAGAAATGATGCAGACCTGACCCTGCTCAGCAGTGATTGAGCTTGACTGTGAGTAAAAAACAGACCCAGCAGTGCTTGCTGTTACCCAGCATCGTGCTCTCACGCATTCCTGCGCCTTGTGCACTGGCTTGGGAGTGTTATGGACTGGGAAACCTTTAGCGACGCGTTATTCAAAACACACTGACTTTGCCTATGAAGTTTCAGTTGTGGTTTGTAGGGCTGGGCTGAGATTATTGCATTTAAATTCAACGCAGATTTCTTTCATTCATGGGGAATGAATCCTAGTTCCTTACTTCCCTGTTAGGAAACAAACCCTGGCCAAATGGATCTGCTCCGAGGCCCTGACCTCGGGTCACCTACCTGCTTTTGGACTGCTCAGATGACAGCTCTGCCCCTCATCTGGGCAGCCGTGTGCTCCAGAAACCTGCTGAGATGTTGACATGTTGCATTCACAGTCGGCTTTGGATATGGGAGCTGGCTGGAAGACTAGTGAAGGAATGCGGAGCTAAAAGGAGGTTTCTCCTGTGTACAAGTAGCCTCTGATTTGGGAAGGGTGACAAAGGTCCAACCCTCCAACAGAAGGAAGTACCACTAAGTCTGCTCCCTGTCCCCATGGTCTATGTGACAAACATGAGACTCTCAAAGCTTGGACTCGGACTCTGCCGCGCAATCTAATCCTGATCTTGGTTCATTGTTTAAACTGCTGCAGCCTCATAGAATCATAGAATCACCAGGTTGGAAAAGACCCACCGGATCATCGAGTCTAACCGTTCCCATCAATCACTAACCCGTGTCCCTCAGCACCTTGTCCACACATCTCTTAAACCCCTCCAGGGAAGGTGACTCAACCCCCTCCCTGGGCAGCCTCTGCCAGTGCCCAATGACACTTTCTGTGAATTTTTTTTTTCCTTATGTCCACATCTGGACCTCAGATCTGGTTGCAGCTGAAGCGGAAACCTCTGCGCAGGCATTGACACCAGATGGTCTCAGTTGGGTTGATGTCCCACAGCTGAGGAGAAGCACTATAGAATCTATCATGTAGATGTGGCCTCAGGGTCTCCAAAGGGGAGTAAAGGAACCTTGGTGTTTGAGCTCCCTAAAATCAGACTGGGTTAACTTTGGGGGAGCCTGTGGAGCAAAACCCTGCTACCACGATCCTGGGGTTTGCTGTTTGACAGCGATGGGGAGAGGCCTTCCCTCAGTTGTTCTGCAGTCACTCCAGGATAAAGTTCAGGAGAGCTGCTGTTTGCTACTGGCTTTGACAAACACACCATCAGGTTTGTGTCCTCTGGATCCTTATCTTTGCAAGGATGAGGGGGAATGGCTTTAAATTGGAGTGGGGAAGGTTTAGGCTAGACATTGGGAAGAAATTCTTCATCATGAAGGTGAGGAGGCCCTGGCTCGGGTTGCCCAGAGCAGTGGTGGCTGCCCCATCCCTGGAGGTGTCCAAGGTCAAGTTGGATGGGGCTTGGAGCCCCTGATCCAGTGGGAGGTGTCCCTGCACATGGCAGGGGTGGAACTGGATGGGTTTTAAGGTCTCTTCCAACTCAACCTATTCTATAGTACTGTGATCTTTACTGACAAGAGGAGAAGGTGGACCCATCTTTGAGCTCAGGGAGGGCAGCACCTTGAGGTGCAGGAACACGCTGAGTTCAGATGGGACTGTCACACTGTGAAATGAAAGAAGGGCATGAGAGTCCCTGGGCAGGACTGGACACAGGTGACGTGGTCTCCAGCTGCTGGGCTGGGCTGGCTGCAGACCCTTAGTTCCAGGGCTGCAAAGCAGGTGTGGGGAAGCGGCCATGGAGCTGGAGGTGACAAAGCAGGGACCCTGCAGCCTCTGCTCCCTCTGAGGAGCAGCAGCAGGTCTGGAAACCCTGGCAGATGGTGTTCGTGACACCGATTAGCAAGACTCAGCTGTGGCAATGGGACAGGCCCCTCGCCTGCAAGCCTTGGTGGTGAGTTCTGCTTTGGTTTCTATTAACAAATTTCTGTGGTTATGCGCTCATGCTGCGCAGTGAGGGGCGGGGAGTTCAAAGCCAAGATAAATAGTCTTGGGGTCTGGCTAGGGCTCTAGGAAAACAGAGACTGCAGCGAGTAATTTGCTTAATGTGCTCAGATACAACCATTAGCCCGTCAGTGCTTCCTGTGAGGGAAGCTCAGCCAGAGAAAGCTGGACCGCAGCGGGTTAGGCACCACCAGAGTGGCTTTGCAAAGCCACCGCGCTGCAGTGCACAGACTGGCCTGCCAGTGAGACAGCCACACGTCCTCGTGTTCTTGTCCTGGAGCCAGAGGTGGCACGGATGGGAGTGCAAAATCCCTTCCTTGTCTTTGCTCCCAGGGACACGAGCGATTGGCGGTGGCCTGATGTATGACAGAGGACAGAGGCTGGGCTTGTCCTTCTTCCACCTCCCTGTTTGCCTGGGAAGGAAACCAGTGAGTGAGATGGGAAAGGTCTGGCCCTGGCAGGGCTGCAACTGGGTCCCCTTCGCTGCAGTGACTTAGAATCATAGAATCATAGAATCACCAGCTTGGAAAAGACCCACTGGATCATCAAGTCCAACCATTCCCATCAATCACTAAACCATGTCCCTCAGCACCTCATCCACCCGTCCCTTAAACCCCTCCAGGGAAGGTTACTCACCCACCTCCCTGGGCAGCCTCTACCGGTGCCCAATGACCTTTTCCATGACATTTTTTTTCCTAATGTTCAGCCTAAACCTCCCCTGGTGGAGCTTGAGGCCATTCCCTCTCGTATGTAGGGTGTGTAGGGCTCCACTCTGCACACAAGTCTGGCCTTGAAGATTCCAGGAGAGAGACTGATCGTTTCTGTGTCCCTGTGCCCAGGAGTTCTGTAAGTCTGTGTCCTCTAGTGCAGATCTGAAAGAGCAACAGCTCTGTCAATCCGTGGAGTGAGAGCTTGTGATGAGCAAGAAAGCCGGATAATCTGNACCTCATCCACCCGTCCCTTAAACCCCTCCAGGGAAGGTTACTCACCCACCTCCCTGGGCAGCCTCTACCGGTGCCCAATGACCTTTTCCATGACATTTTTTTTCCTAATGTTCAGCCTAAACCTCCCCTGGTGGAGCTTGAGGCCATTCCCTCTCGTATGTAGGGTGTGTAGGGCTCCACTCTGCACACAAGTCTGGCCTTGAAGATTCCAGGAGAGAGACTGATCGTTTCTGTGTCCCTGTGCCCAGGAGTTCTGTAAGTCTGTGTCCTCTAGTGCAGATCTGAAAGAGCAACAGCTCTGTCAATCCGTGGAGTGAGAGCTTGTGATGAGCAAGAAAGCCGGATAATCTGCTGTCACCTTGAGAAGCAGCGCTGAGGTGTTCAGCTCCCCTGATTGTCTTCTTTTGACAGAGAAGGAGGAGTAATCCCAGAAAAAACAGGCTCCCCTGAGAATCTAGAGTCCATCCATTGCAGCACCTCTTTATTATTTATTTATGCTTCTTCTAGCAAGTATCTTCTGCCGTCCTGGTCTGTCCTGTTGACACCACAAGAATGAGAGGGAGGGAAACCTTGCAGCCCCTCCTGCCTGCTGGCTGCCTCGCTCCCCTTTACTGGATTCAGGGAGCAGGACCAGGTGGGTGTCAGCAAGACTGGGTCCTTGGGAGTCTTCTGCAGTGGCAACAGATTTTGAGGATGCTGAGCCCAGTCCCTTTGATTCTGATATCATAAGAACCAGCCAACTTCCACAGTGAAACAGCTGATGGGAAGAACATCTTGCCCTGCAGGCATCTAAGCAGTTCAGCACCGAACCTCCTGGCCCTTGGCAAATTGTCATCTCGGGTCCATCCGTAGCTCCAAATCCTGCGTGCTGTGCCCCATCACTGCCTCACCTAACGTTTATCTCATGCTAACGGATGGATTGAAGAGCAATGTGCCAGCTGCAGCTGTGTGTGATGCAGCCTCATCTGATCTCTTTGTGTAAGATCTTGGCTTGGATCAGAAACAGTGTGGCCAGCAGGGCCAGGGAGGTTCTTCTCCCTCTGGACTCAGCACTGGTGAGACCGCTCCTCGAATCCTGGGGTCAGTTGTGGGCCCCTCAGCACAAGAAGGATGTTGAGGCTCTGGAGTGAGTCCAGAGAAGAACAACAAAGCTGGTGAAGGGGCTGGAGAACAAGAGGAGTCGCTGAGAGAGCTGGGGGTGTTTATCCTGGAGAAGAGGAGGCTGAGGGGAGACCTCATTGCTCTCTGCAACTACCTGAGGGGATGTTGTGGAGAGGAGGGAGCTCGGCTCTTCTGCCAAGGGACAGGGGACAGGATGAGAGGGAATGGCCTCAAGCTCCACCAGGGGAGGTTCAGGCTTGACATAAGGAAAAAGTTCTTCACAGAAAGGGTCATTGGTCCCTGGCAGAGGCTGCCCAGGGAGGGGGTTGATTCACCTTCCCTGGAGGGGTTTAAGGGCCAGGTGGACGAGGTGCTGAGGGACATGGTTTAGTGACTGATGGGAATGGTTGGACTAGATGATCCAGTGGGTCTTTTCCAACCTGGTGATTCTATGATTCTATGATTCTAAGATTCAATGTGCAGGCGCATTTTCACAGCCTCGCAGGCTACCAGCACTTGGAGGACCTCACAGCAGGGAGCTCGGCTGTGTGTGCTGGAGGCCTGCTGGTCTACAGCAAGCAAGGAGTCCAGCTTCAAAACATGCAGAGGGAAGTGTCCAGCTGGGAAAAGACAAACTCACTGCGAATATTTTAGGTGCAGTTCCCTGGCTGGTGTGAGCAAACAAGCATCTGCTCACTTTAATCCCTGTCCATACTAAGCGAGGATGTTGCCGTGTGTTGTCCAAACAGGGTTTTGCAAAGGAAGTAAAACCCAAGATAAATCTGTCACTAATGGTGAATCCTTGGAGAAAGCCAAACACCACTCCAGGCGTTGCTGTAAGGTTCAGGGGATGTCTCCCAGCTGCAGGCTCAGGAGGACCCTCCGCTCCAGTTTCACCACATCCTGCCTGCACACGGCATCTCCGAGCTGGCCAAGTACCAACCGCTGCGGATGTGCAAGCAGCCAGGTCCTACCCATGCTGTGGGCTTCCCTCAGCTGCGCCTGGGGCTTTGTTTCTGCCCTTCGTGGCCGCACAGGCTGGATGCTCTGAGAGCACTCGCAGTCCTCGAGCCCTGTCCCGGCATCCAGACCGCCACGCTCGAGGGTGGCTGCCAAAAGGGATGGAGAACAGAAGTAAAAAGGTAGTCTGGCTCCTCATGAACTGTAAGTAGCCAAGCCACCACCTGCAGCGGATCATGGACTTGCATTAGACCCATCTCCATGGAGATTAAACCCTGCTGCCACTCCAGAGGATCAGCAGGAGAGCTCTGCCAGCAGTGGGGCA
Organism: Piaya cayana; assembly: GCA_013389865.1. Taxonomy (NCBI): domain Eukaryota; kingdom Metazoa; phylum Chordata; class Aves; order Cuculiformes; family Coccyzidae; genus Piaya; species Piaya cayana. The sequence continues at coordinate 26,633 of WAAB01010783.1, forward strand.
CGCGAGGATAAGAGGAAGTTTTGCTCGTGCTGCCTGCCAAGTCTAATCGGGATCTTTCCTCACCAGCTCCTATCTGTTGGCATCCCTCCGGAGCAGACAGACCCGTCCTTCCTCTGGTACCCGGAGGGCAAGAAACACTTCACGACTCTCTTATACTGACTTTGGAGAGTAAAGCAAACCTGGGACAGTGCGCACCACTCCCCTGGAGAGGAGGAGACATTGGGAGGAGCTCGGTGCCCACCTGGAGCTCACAGAAGGACTGTTGCACCACTAGACTTTGTTGTCTGCACACAAAGCACCACCCTCAGTCATCTCTCCGTGGTGTTTCTACCCTGCGTGCCTCGCTGCCTTTCCCTAGTCTCAAGGGCAGAGGATTTCCCCTCTATTTTGCCCACTGAGTTTCCCTGGGGCTGCAAGCAGGTTTTCCATCTGCAAAGCCCAGTAAATCATGGTTTGAGCGGGGCTGCGTCCCAGCTGCGTGAAGAGGGCTCTAAGTCCGGGGTCACTGAGCTGCTGCACGGTAGCTCCAGAGAAGTGATCTCTGGATTAAATTTCCAGGAACTGGTGGGGCCCAACTCGGTTTTGAGCCTCCAATTCACCCGATTGAAAATAAACACAGTGTTATAGATGGGCTGTGCTTGGTCACAGCTGATTTTTATCGACCCTGGCTGGGTGTTAGGATGGAAAGAGCGCTCGGTTGGAGTTACTCTCCTTTCCTTCCCAATCCGTGTTGCCTCGGGAGGATTTGGGAAGCAGAAAGTTCGAGTCGGGGCCTCTGTGAAATTCTGGCTGCTCGACGATTTTCCCACACGTTCATTAAACGTGAGACTCATTCAAGTTGATTTCCAGAGGTTTTATGGGCTGAAAGGCTCATTGTATCTCTCCGGTGTGATAGCCGGTTTCTGCAGGAGCCTGAAGCTGTGGTGTGTGAAGCAAACAGGCACTTAGCACCGTGTTGCTGCTGTGGTTAATGTCTGAGTGAGGAGCCTCTTCCATCCCAATTTAGTAGGTGCATGAGCCAGCAGGAAGGCAGAGCCGCTGTGGAGGTCGGAGGAGGGACGCCTGCCCTGTGCTGCGTCCCTTGTGGATGCTTTTTAGTGTCTGTCCGTGCAGTCGGAGCCATGAGAAGATACTGGGTTGTGCCAGCAGCTCCCAGGGAGCAGGGTCCGAGGTCCCCCCGAGGCCCCTCGCTGCACTGGGAACAGTGGGGTTATCGGAACAGGGTGGCTCCTCTCTAAGATGGAAATTTCTCCTCTGGCCAGAGGCAGTGATCTTGGCTTGTGTCCCTGCTCCCTGTCACTGAGCTTTGCCACCTTCCAGGGTTCACTTTGTTCACAAAGAGCCTCAGATAAGCTTCTTGGCAGGGTTGCTCTGTTCTGCTGTGGCATTAGCATGGCTCAGGACGCAGTTTTTTTTAACATTAACCTCTTGTATCCCTTGGAAGATGCAGCTTAGACACAGACCCTGGGGCTGGGGCAGCAAGTCGAGGCTCTGTGTTGGTGGGAAGCATCATCATCCTCGCAGGGGCTGGTTTCTGCTGTCATGGACCGAGATGGCAGCTTTTCCTGGATGAGCAACGTGAGGGTAGACGCAGCGCTGAGCCACGGGCTGAGTCCCATGCCAGGAGCACCTGGCGAGACCTGGTGAGTAGGAGGAACCTTCTGCCTCGTAAAAACAAGCTTTGAACCCCCTCCTGTCAGAGTCACGGGAAATCTTGCCGTGGTTACAAGCACGTGTGCCTGAGGCTGGGTCTGTGAAATGCCTAAGGAATGGTTGCAGCTTGGGGAACATTTTTTTCCACTGAGTTGGAGTATTTTATGTGGATATGGGTTTCTGCGTGAGTGATTTATTTTTCCAGTCTGAAACAAACCACCTTAACGACCCCCCAGCTCACGCTTTTAAAAGAGGTGGTCAGCGATTTGGGGGAGCCAGTCTAAGGCAGCTCGCAGAGCACCTCGTGGGATGCTGTAGTCCCTAAACAAAAACGTGGCCCCAGAACCCTGTCGTGTGCCCTGATTCACAGGGAAGAGCTGGCTGGCAGCCGACGTGCTGCCCTCCCCTGCCACTCAGCCTCATTTATCATCGTTACTTGGGCTGTTTACGCAAGCAAGAATTGGCCGGAGGCACCCGGCACCGCTGTGTGCCAAGGGAGGAAGAAGGCACCAGCACAAGCTCTCGTGGCTGCCACCCAACTCCCTGCACGCTCTCCTTCGAGAACAAAAAGCCAGGATGTGGCCTTTGTGGCCTGGGGCAAAGGGCAGCTCTGGCCCCTCACATGGCTTGTGCCGGGGGTCCTGGCATGGGGACCCACCTCCCTGTACTGTGTGCTGGTGGCCTGAGGGCATCCCATGAGCAGAGATGCTGAGACATCTCTGCCCAGAGCCCCCAGGAGCGGTTCTTTGAGCACCTTCGCTCCCAAAGCTGGAGAGTGCTGTCCTTGGCTTTAGTCCTCGCTTAATCCTTTATGGCATGGAAGCTGCTGAGGTTGTGGTTGAAGAGAGATCAGTTTGGGTTGGAAGAGACCTTAACACCCATCCAGTCCCACCCCTGCCAGGGGCAGGGACACCTCCCACTGGATCAGGGGCTCCAAGCCCCATCCAACCTGACCTTGAACCCCTCCAGGGATGGGGCAGCCACCCCTGCTCTGGGCAACATGGGCCAGGGCCTCCTCACACTCTTTGTGAAGAATTTCTTCCTAATAACAGTCTAAATCTTCCCCATTCCAATTCAAAGCCATTCCCCCTCGTTCTGTCACTCCATGTCCTTGGAAAAAGCCCCTCCCCAGCTTTCCTGGAGCCCCTTTCAGCACTGGAAGCTGCTCTAAGGTCTCCTTGGAGCCTTCTTGTCTCCAGGCTGAACAACCCCAAGTCTCTCAGCCTGGCCTCATAGCAGAGCTGCTCCAGCCCTCTGATCATCCTTGTAGCCTCCTCTGGACCAGTTCAAACAGTTGTATCTCCTTCTTATGCTGGGGATTCCAGAGCTGGACACAGGACTCCAAGTGACATCTCAAAAGGCCAGAGTAGAGGGGCACATAGATATCTTACAGAGCAGAAGCTCCTCTGGTTGCTGAGCTGGCTGAGCCTCTGGTGCCTTCCTGCTTTGCTTCTCTTACTCAAATAGCTCCTAGAAACCTATGCTCACCCCAAAACCCTGCTGCAGAGAGAGGGTCATCCTCCCTCCTCATGGCACTGGAGGGGACTGGGGCTGCTCAGGGCAGAGCTGGGGTTTAGCAGCTCTGTCTGGGCTGTTCACCAGCCTGGAATGGATTTCTGAGTGCAAGGTTGGAGATCAGACAAGTGCCAAGCTACTAACAGCCAATTGCCACTAAAAAGTGGATAAATACAATTTTTCAGAGCATTTGACAAAGTCTCTATGTAAAAATATGCTTTTTTTGCCCCCACTCCGGTAAACACCATTTAATGTCAAATTGCCGTCAGAAAAACCGCTCGCTGCAGTTCTGAAAAATAAATGGGATGGTCCAGGGATGGTGTCATCTCAGAAGCTTCTCTAAGCCAGCAGTCGTGAAGATGTGGCCAAACCCCTTTGACTCCTGCCTCGAGGTAGCTAAGCCCCCGCCTCCAGCGGCTTCCTGAGGTGGGCGGCCGTGCCAGCACGCGCCCTACGCCAAGGGGATGTGCGAGACAGAGCACGCTTTGTGTCACGCCTGGCCTGGGCTTGCCTGGTGAGGAGAAACACAACAGACCTACGCTGGGGTCTGACATGACACCTCAGTGGTGGTGTTGGCCCTTTGGCCCATCCCAGGCGGCTGAGACTTGATGAGGAGCCACGATGGAGTCTCAGGACTGATGCCAACAGGTCCTTCCGCTGTTTTGTCGAGGCTTTCTGTCTCAGAACCTCAGTTTTCCAGCTTTCCTGAGGGACATGGCTTAGAGATTGGTGGGAATGGTTGGACTCGATGATCCGGTGGGTCTCTTCCAACCTGGTGATTCTATGATTCTATGACTTCTCTACTCTGTGGTCCTCTCCTGTCCTCTCTGTAATTTGTACAGGGGAGAAAGTCGTGCACCATCACAAAAAAGCAAGGAAGCGGGACATGATAGCAGCACCCAGGGTGGCTGCAGGTTCAGCCAATGTGCCTAGATGCCTTCGGGATTCTTTGCTTCTGGCTCCTTGTGAAGCCACGGAGGTTGCCCACTCGTGCCAAGATCACTGCAGGGTCACTTGGGGACACTGGCTTTTCTCACACCTACTTTCCAGGTGACGGGAAACAAAAGAACCCAAGATATTTAAAAGCAGGAAGCCAGATTCTGTAAACTGTCTAAAAATATATCCTCTGGAGACAAGATTTCTCTCTGGCTCTGAGCCCAAAGGAACGATCAGTGCTAACGAGAGAGACTGAGCGAGGGAGGGATGGTGGAGGGGGGAGAAGGCTCTCCTGCCAGAGCATCCTTGCTGCATCCCCAGGCCTGTGGGGCACAGAGACACCTTGAGTCTCGCTGTGCCTCGGGATGATTCTGCTGCCTGTGAGTCAGACCGGAGTAATTTTAACTCGTTAACCCTGCACATTTTCGGCTTAGAGCCCCGGGGAGCAAGCGAGTGTTGCGAGAGGGAACAACATTCCCAGAAAAGAAGCTGCTACCTGTGGCTCTACAGCTGCTAGTGGCACCTGGGACACCAAAAACCCCAGTCCAAGGCTTTTGTGATTGGAGTCTTCACTTTCTAGCCTCGCTTTACTCAAACCCTTTTATCATCCAGCTCTGCTGCTGCTGGTGCCCTACAGGCTGATTTTGGTAGCTGGGAATTGCAGGAGTGCTGAGCTCGGCTGCTTTGTCTCATGAACGTTGTTTCCTTGAGGCTGACACGTAATCAATGAAACTAAATCCCTGGAGTGGCTCGTGAAGCGTGGTTGCTTTCTGCCTCTCGTCTGTAGGCACCTCATCCGCACTCTGAGCCTTCCTCGCCCGCACGCCAGCTGTCTCGAGGTGATTTATAGCATCTTTACAATGCAAACAGCTCGTGAAAAAAAAGGTATTATTCCATGAGTGATCTCTGCCAGCTACTCGGTAACTCCTCTTGGACTCAAAGCCTTCCGACTGGGTGCTGGTCCGTCTTTAGAGGTGTGATGAGCAGATCAGCAAGGCATGAGCTGCTGGCCAGGGAAGGCATCTCCTGGAGCTAAGGTGTTGGCGGAGAGGAAGGAGAAGGTGTTTGAGCAGAGCAGGATTTGGGATTCCTGTGCCAAATTCTGAAATCCCCCAACATAAGAAGGACATGGAACTGTTGGAACTGGTCCAGAGAGGCCACAGAGATGATCTGAGGGCTGGAGCCCCTCTGTTATATAAGGACAGGCTGAGAGAGTTGAGGTTGTTCAGCCTGGAGAGGAGAAGGCCATGGGGAGACCTTAGAGCAGCTTCCAGTACCTGGAGGGGGCTACAAGAAAGCTGCAGGGGAGACATATTCCATGAGCATGGGGTGATAGGGCAAGAGAAAATGGCCTTAAACTGGAAGGGGGGAAGATTTAGATTGGACATTTGGAAGAAATTCTTCACGATGAGAGTGGGGAGCCCCTGGCCCAGGTTGCCCAGAGCAGGGGTGGCTGCCCCATCCCTGGAGGGGTTCAAGGCCAGGTTGGATGGGGCTTGGAGCCCCNACCCTCAGTCACTGTCCACTGAGGTTGGAAAGCGAAAGAGCTTCTGGGATCCAGCAGAAGGGTCTGTCTCACTGTTTCCGCTCTGAATTCATTTCTGAAATGGCAGAGGGAAGAGATTTTGGAGGGACGGGATGGGGGACGGAGCTGCTGCCAGTGGTCGTTATCATAGAATCATAGAATTGCCTGAGGTTGGAAAAGATCTTTGAGGTCATTGAGTCCAACTGCCCCTCTCTGCTTCTTAACCAGATCCCCAAGTACTTCATCTGCCCCCTTTTAAGCTCCTCCAGGGATGGGGACTCCACCATCCCCCTGGGCAGCCTCTGCCAGGGCCTGAGAAACCTTTTGGTGAGGAAATTTTTCCTCATGTCTGACCTGAACCTGCTCTGATGCGACTTAAGGCCATTCCCTCTCGTCCTGTTACCTGTCACTTGGGAGAAGAGCCCAGCTCCCACCTCAGCTCCTGGCTCAGGTTGCCTCATCCCTGGAGGTGTTAAATGCCAGGACTGGATGGGCTTTGAGATCCCTTCCAACCCAAACTGTTCCATAATTCTATGATTTTAAAAACAAAATGTTCTTAACCTATCTTATTTTCACCTGTGGAGATTTGGAAGAGATCAATTGACTTCTGGATTTTTCTTTTCTACTTAGATTCAGAGAATCTTCTTTCCAATGTGGGAAAGCTTCTTTTTATTTTTTTCCCCAGTCAAGCCTTGAGAGCTCAGAGGAAGAAGACACAAGTATTTTCATCCAGTTTTTGTGGATGAAAAGTTTGGATTTTTTACTTGCTGCTGACTTTGGCAGCCACGTCCTGAGCTTACTTGAAAAGTCTGGGTCCTGTTTAAAAAAGCTCAGATGCAAACTCTTCTGAAAATCAGCCTAATGCTTATCGATTTCTCTTTGATTTATCGAAAGTGAAGCCCAACCAGTTTGCTGCAAAGAAGGAAGAAAACTCAGGATAAGCTCGTGTTTCTGGACTTTGATTTTAATTTGTCCTCACAGAAAGGTGAGTTTGGACCCTGCCCAAGTGCTCGATCCCACATAAAACATGTTTGGTTTTTATAGGTAGCAGGGAGCAATGCCCCAGCCAGTCTGTACAAACCCCTTCACTGCTGGGCTGGAGCTGCCTGGTAATTCCCAGCTAAGGGTGCAGCGTAGCCACATTGTTCCCCTTGACACTGCGTGTAAACACTCCTCCGCTCCCAGTTTTCCCATCCCGTGTCTCATCCAGAGGGGAACGTGAGCCAAGTTGGCTGGGGGCGGCCCTCGCCCTCTTTCTCTCCTATTTTCCCTTGCCCTGGACCTCATGTCGTGTTAATTTTTGCACGGAAACAAATAGGGAACCGATGCTGTCAGGCTCCTGAGGTTTGTCTTGGCACGTGGCTCAGAGAACGGGGGGGGGGGCAGAAGCCGAGCAAAGTGATTCTTAATGTAAACGAGCCCTGATTATAATTATACTGCTATAATTACGGCTAAGCAAATAAACAATAAAGGGCAGCAGCATCCCGGAGGCACGCGGGGCTTATGCAACCTCTGCAAAATCCCAGGAGCAGATCGTGCATGTCCCCCCTCCAGAGCTTGCGGAGGGAGGGACGGACTAAGAGCAAATGCTTAATTTTATAGCATCCTGCTCCGGGTTGAGCTGGGGTGACACGGGAGCAGCCCAGGGAGATGAGATACTGAGAAAGCAAAGCATCTCTGTGTGTATTTTGCACAATGATGACACCTTTCCACCTGGAAAAAGGCTTCTTGCTCCCTTTCCGAGCTACCTGAATTTGACCTCCAAGAAAGCTGGAGAGAGACTTTTTATAAGGGTGTGGAGTGATGAGATGAGGGGGAATGGCTTTAAGTTGAAAGGAGGAAGATTTAGATTGGACATTGAGAAGAAAATCTTCATCATGAGGGTGGGGAGGCCCTGGGCCAGGTTGCCCAGAGCTGGTGGCTGCCCCATCCCTGGAGGGGTTCAAGACCAGGTTGGATGGGGCTTGGAGCCCCTGATCCAGTGGGAGGTGTCCTTGCCCATGGCAGGGGTGGAACTGGATGGGCTTTGAGGTCGCTTCCAACCCAAACCATTCCATGATTCTGTTTGGATCCAAGCGGATCTGCCAGGAGATCCCTGCGCCTGCTGGTGGAACAGGCAGCCAATTCTCCTCCACTAAACCCAGCCAAGCAACGAGCCACCTCTGCCTTTCCCCTGCAGGGCTCCCAGGGATGGTCCAGCAGCGCTGCCCACAGCGGCTCTCGGAATCAGGACAATGCCGAGGGATGTGGGCAGGACCTGACCTCCACGCATAGCCAGGTGGAGCAGCAGGGGCAGCCCAACCTGGCACCTACCCAAGCCTCCCCTCTGGCATCGTGCCCTCGCTGACAAAAGCCAGACCATCGAACCTTAGAGACAGACACAGCTTACACGCTCGTTCACTCTCAATAGCACAAGCACAGGCTGTCGCGTGCCTGGCACCGTTTACTCCATCCCTGACTTCGTGTGCTTTAAATGCAGGCGGCACCCAGCACAGCGTGCGGTTGGGCTTGATCATCTCAAAGGTCTTTTCCAACCCAGGTATTCTAGGATTTTATGACTTTGGCAGTGACTGCTGGGGACATAAACCACATCCCTCCTCCAGATGCATCCCCGTGAGCTTCTTTGACACCTAGATAGTGAGGTGTGCTTAATGACAAGGCCAGGCAGGACTTTTGGACCTGAGTGTCGGGGACAGAAGATCCCAGAAGGGTAGGAGCATAAGTGTGGCTCTAGGTGCTCTCAAGAGGCTAAGGAGGAGAATGGATCTGCAGGGGCAGATCTGTGATGCTGAAGGAGGCTGCTGCTGATGGAAGATGGGAAGAGGGGTTGGGGTTGAGCTGGGGAGAGCAGGGAGTCCTCTGAGCTGCCAGAAGGTGATGAGAACCCAAGGAGGGGGATGCAGCTGGACTTGCTGGTCTTCTGTCTTCCTGAACCTAATCCTTTCCACCAGGCTGGGACAACGCTGGGCCAGAGGCCAAGAGAAAGGCTGGAGCTAAGCTGGGGCGCGCTGGCTGCTGTGGGACAGCTTGGGTGCAGGTACTGCCGCAGGGAAACACGATGGGGCCAGGCTGTCTGTGGGGGCACGTGCAGAGGAACCCAGAGAGGGGAAAGAGCCTTTGTACAGAGCTCGGATATCGCATGGTCTCACCCCACAGCAGGCAGGCTTTTGCCTAGAGAAGCTGGTTTTGCCACCTTGATAACTAGGAGCCACCATCCAGGTTTATACGCAGCCAGTGCGTGCCTGCATGCACCAGAGCATCTTTTAGGAGAAGAGGAGAGACCTTATAGTGGCCTTTCAGCACCTCATGGAGGCTGCAAGAAAGCTGGGGTGGGACTTTTTACAAGGGCCTGGAGTGATGGGAGTGGATGAGTAGAGGAAGGATGGCTTTAAATTGGAGGGGGGAAGATTTAGACTGGGCATTAGGAAGAAATTCTTCATGATGAGGGTGAGGAGGCCCTGGAACAGGTTGCCCAGAGCAGTGGTGGCTGCCCCATCCCTGGAGGGGTTCAAGGCCAGGTTGGATGGGGCTTGGAGCAACCTGATCCAGTGGGAGGTGTCCCTGCCCATGGCAGGGGGTTGGAACTAGATTATCTTTGAGATCCCTTCCAACCCAAACCATTCTGTGATTCTACATTGCTCCCCTCTCTCTCCTCAGTCTCCCCTGCCTGCAGCGGTTCTTCCATCATTCCATCGTACCTCCTCGCTCCTTGGTGTCCCGGGGTAAAAAGCCCAGATGCTGAAGTCCGTGCTTTCAAGCTGGACACTCTACTTCTTTTGATTTCTAATTCATCTTCATCCAAGTTTTCCTCTTATTTTTCTTGAGCACGAGGTGGCCACAACTGTTCCCCAGGAGCCTTCCCAAGGACTCAGTCCCAGCTTTTCTTCAGCTCTTTCTCCCAAGCAAGCCTGTACCTGCAGCAGCGTAAAATCCTGCCCGCACACCTGCCTCTGTCGGAGATGGGAAGCAGCCGTCCCCGCGCAAGAGCAGGGCGTGAGCGCTAAACCCTGCCCGTGACATGTCAGCGGCGCCGGGAACATCCAACTTGGCCCCGAGTCAGCGTGCAGCGCTCTGAGCTGCTGCTACACCTCCGTTCGCTGCCTGCTGTGATTGATTCCAGCCTCCCAATAACATTTCACATGCAGCTGTTTTGGTGGAAAACAGCTTTTTCTCCTCCTGGATTGCTGTGAACGGGCCACATTGTCATTAAAAGCCAGCGAGTTGTGGGTACTGGAATTAGCACGGGTGTTTGCAGCCTGGCGAGGTGCTCGCCGGCTGCAGGCACGGCGTTTGCACAAGGTTTCTGCTCTGTTTCACATGGTTTTCTGTAATAAAATCAGACTTCTGGTGCTAGCAAACCATCTGCTGCTTCCCAAAGGTCTTCAGGGATGTTAACTCCCTGGTTTACCCTCTGCAAAACCCTTGTGGTTGCCCCCAATGGTTTTGTGGAGGAGAGTTTGAGCCCTTCAGCTCCGTAGCTAAAGAGGATCTGGCTTCTGCAGAGGGATAGGGGAGCTCCAAACACCCAGGGAGATGCTTGGACAGGAGAAAGTTTTAGCCCTGGGAGGGGAAAAGGAGGAAAGCATCAACAGGGAGAAAGCATCTTTCTTAATCATTTCTCTCTGCTGGCTCGCACTGCTGAGGCTCTCAGCTCCTCTCCAGGGCCCTTCCCACTTTGCTCCTGAGAAGCTGTCTTGGAGTGACAACGGTGAGCGGATTAATTAATCTGCCTGTCAGCCCTTGGCAGCAAGCAGCTCTGCCGTGCCAGCTCTAATTAAGCTGAACAAAACCTGCCTTTATCTCCACACCTCGCTGCGGGCTGGAATAAGGCAGGAGGCCACCAGGAGCTCAACTCAGGCAGCTTCGTCGTGCCCAAGGTCTGGGCTAGGTCTGCTTCTCGTTGAGCACAGAGGGGAACGTGTCACCCTGGCCTGGCAGCAGAGCTGGTGGGGATGGTGTGGGCTGGGGTGCTCCAGCCCCTCCGAGGACACAGGATGTCACGGGGGCTGTCAGCCCTCTGGCAGATCAGATACTCAATGTCTTGCCCCTATTTTCTGCCCAAAGTGGGGATTTTCCACTGCAAACTCTGCTCCTTCTCGCAAACCCTCTGATGGGCTCCAGGCATCACTTGTCAGGGGAACATTTGTGGTCTGTCAGAAGGGTCCTGGGTGAATCCTGGTACCTGTTGATCATAAAACTATAGAATCACATGACATTGGAAAAGACCCACTGGATCAGTGAGTCCAACCATTCCTATCAAACACCCATGTCCCTCAGCACCTCATCCACCCGTCCCTTAAACCCCTCCAGGGAAGGTGACTCAACCCCCTCCCTGGGCAGCCTCTGACAGCGTCCAATGACCCTTTCTGTGAAAAACTTTTTCCTAATATCCAGCCTAAACCTCCCTGGTGGAGCTTGAGGCCATTCCCTCTTGTCCTGTCCCCTGTTCCTTGGGAGACGAGCCCAGCTCCCTCCTCTCCACAACCTCCTTTCAGGTAGTTGCAGAGAGCAATGAGGTCTCCCCTCAGCCTCCTCTTCTCCAGGCTAAACACCCCCAGCTCTCTCAGCTGCTCCTCATTTGATGCTCCAAACAGCTGGAAAACAATATTTAAATAAGAAAGAGATGTAAGAAAATGCAGAAAGATGACAACCTGCTGGGAGTGCGTGTGCCTGGCACCGGGGCGAGGTGACCCCAGCGCAGGAGCTGCCCGCGTGGGCATGACCCCACCTGTCTGTGCCCTGGATCACCAGCCCCAGTTTCCCTGTTGGGAGTTGCTCACTTTGCATTTCTCTTCCTCCTGTCAGAGGACGACCGATCTTACTTAGCTGAGGAAGGCTGATAAGAGCATTATCTGGAGATAGGGCCGGAGTGAAGCTGTTGTTTGCAAGGCAACAGCCTTCTCCCTGCTCCCTAATGAAGGGGAAAGCCAAAGCTAAGCCGGGGTAGGTACAAATCCATGCACACAGGGGCCTCCAGAAGGTGTTTTACCTGGGTGAGCATCGCTCACAACATACGTGCTGGTGGTCCCGTCCTTCCAGGGTTGTTTTTTCCTAGCTGGGTAGTTTGGAGAACTTTAATTGCTCTGTGATTGAACGGCTTTTAATTTCCCTCCCGTCAAATGTAATCCCATTTACTCCTTCTTCTTCTCCTTTCTTTCATTTCTTTTCCCCCTCCTGGAAATTAAATTAACATTCCAACTAATTACTCAGCCACTTTCCTAATTGCTGAGGGGACTGCAGTTATTGTGCTCATTTAATTAATTGAGACCCACAATATTTAATGCAGTAGAGGATTTATTGGCTGTGGAGTGGGCGTGCAGGGCTCGTTTGGCAGGAGCAGCGTTCGCTGTGGGGAGGGGGTAGATGCCAGCCCGAGGGCTAGGAAAGGCTGGCTCTGAAATCCCTTTTTTGGATTATAAATATGCAGCAAATTGCTTTCCTGACTGGTTCAGTTGCCTTTCTGAGAGCAGCCTTTTTAATATAGATGTGTATTTTGAACTGCATCATGTCCAGAGACCCTTCCCGCAGTCAACAGGAATCATGGAATCATGTAATTCATAAAATCGCTAGGTTGGAAAAGACCTTTGCTCTCTAAAGGTGACACTCAGGATGTTCCTCTGTCCCTCCTGCAGCACCAAACATCATAGAATCATAGAAGATTTTGGGTTGGAAGGAACCTTAAAGATCATCCAGTTCCACCCCTGCCACGGGCAGGGACACCTCCCACTGGATCAGGGGCTCTGAGCCCCATCCAACCTGGCCTTGAACACCTCCAGGGATGGGGCAGCCACCACTGCTCTGGGTAACCTGTTCCAGGACCTCCACACCCTCATTGATAAGAAATTCCTTCTTATGTCTAATCTAATTCTGCCCCTCTCCAGTTTATCCCCATTGCCCCTCATCCTATCACAAGCCATTGTAAACAGTCCCTCTCCAGCTTTCTTATAGCCCCTTCAGGTACTGGAAGCTGCTCTAAGGTCTCCTCGGAGCCTTCTCTCCTCCAGGCTGAACAACCCCAACTCTCTCAGCCTGTCCTCATATGGAAGGTGCTCCAGCCCTCAGATCATCCTTGTAGCCTCCTCTGGACCCGTTCCAACAGCTCCATCTCCTTCTTATGTTGAGGATTCCAGAACTGGACACAGGATTCCAGGTGGGTTCTCACGTGAGCAGAGCAGAGGGGTAGAATCCCCTCCTTCACCGGGCTGCAACGCTTCTTCCGATGCATCCACAAGGGCTGCTGACCACCTCCCAACACTGAGCAGCGATGGCCAAAAACCGAAGAGCAGATCACTGGGGTGTGCCAGGAGCAAGAAGCGGCAGGGCTGGCTGCTCACTGGGGTTCGTGGACCCTGGGGCAAGACTCTGCTGGGAACAGAGGAGCATTCAGGAAGAGAGAGAGCACAGTCCTGCTGTGTTTGTCCTGCGGGCAGGTTGCTTTGGCTGTGGTCTGCGTACAGGGTATAAGCAAATCCTTTGTATTTTGCATCGCTGTTGACTAGGAGCATGCGCACAGCCTGGTCTTGTGTCTCAGCGAAGGGCAGGCAGGATCCTCCAGCACTGCGTTTATGTTTGAGGGGTTTGTAAATGACTGCAACTCAGCTGCTGGAGACCTGCCTCAAGTGCCTGTGTTTCCTCTCTAGCCCTTCATAGAATCATAGAAAAACCAGGTTGGAAGAGACCCACTGGATCATTCAGTCCAACCATTCCTATCAATCACTAACCCATGTCCCTCAGCACCTCATCCACCCATGCCTTGCAACAGGGTTCGTCTCACCACTACTCCAAGTGTCACAGGTGGTGGCTCAGTGGATTTTCCCCCATCCACATGCGCAAGGGCCATTTCTCTGACTGCTTTGCATCTCGTTGAGGCAAAACCTGCCTCTGTGAGTGCAGCGCAAGGCTCTGCTCTAAGCTGATGCTCCCATATGTCACCACAATAGCTGCTGAAGGGACTGGAGAACAGGTCTTATGAGGAACGGCTGAGAGAGCTGGGGGTGTTTAGCCTGGAGAAGAGGAGGCTGAGAGGAGACCTCATTGCTCTCTCCAACTAACTGAAACGAGGTTGTGGAGAGGAGGGAGC
>WAAB01010785.1:0-11960 GCA_013389865.1 Piaya cayana
AGAATAGGAGCCGCTTTTGAACGCCGACACGTTGTATTGTGCACCAGGGTCCCTTTAACCTACCAGTTCTTAAATACTCTCCTCTTTATGGGCTAGACTGCAACTTCATGATCCAACCTGATCAAGGACTCAGAAAACTGTTGCCTCTTTCAGAAAGCATCCAGGAAAAGAGAATGATGCCATGGATTCCAAATTGCCTCAATTACACTTTTCATTTGCTGCAGAGTAAATGGTTCATCATCTATTCTGCTACTGTGGCAGTACCCCCCCACAAAACACTGCTTGAGTTGCATCAGCACCAGGAGCAGGTACCCACCTTTCTGCCACGTCCCTGGGCACACTTAGCTATTTTACATCAGTCCCACAGATGAATGTGTCAGTTCCCACCTGTCAGTTCTGATTTCTGCTCAGACTAACAAATAACAATCCTGCTGCCGAAACTTACTTTCTTTCAATGAATTTGTGTGATTAGATACAGAGAGAGTTTGCAAATTGAAAAAAGAGTATCATTACAGAAAGAATTGATTCTGGAATGGTTAATGCTAGTTTATTGCAATAGTGGCCTCTCTGGAATGTTCTTACAAAATACAAATCCTATACTTTTCAGGAAAATGTAAACAAAACCCGGAATTTCACACCAGGCCCTGGCTGGGCACAGAAATGATCAACAAGAGTGTTTAGACGCCTGCTGCCTACTGTGTTCTGTGGTTGAAGATCCTAGTCTGTTGCTAAACTTGCAAAAGAGAGAGAAATTCTAAAATAAGTTTAAAATTTTGCACTGATATGGTCTCATGTTTAGTCATCCCGTGACTTCTAGATAAAGCATGGACTGGGAAGACAAGCATCTGCCCCAAGAGAATGACACACATGCTGGGAGAAAAAATAAAGATGAAATCTCTGCTGGAGCCCCAAAACACTTTGTTCCTGGTAATACATCTGTGGCTAATTCATATCATCACTGTTTACAAAAAGAAAAAAAAATTGACATTATTTTCCTAACAATTAAGTTTTTAGGATACTAGCTCCCTAAAGGAACCTGTAGTAAAGGAAATGGTTTTAACCTGGATGGATAGATGACAATAAACATGGAACATTATGCAACTCTCTTAAATCCTAATCTTGTAGAGCGATGATTGGACACTGAGTAGTGGACGACAGTTGTCAAGTAGCTTTCCTGGAAAGGAGGAGAAACGAGGAGCTGATTTTGTGTTTTGGGAAATGGTTCCTGACTGTATCTGAGTAGAACGGACAGTGGCCTTATACAGAAAACTGATTTTTATAGTGCTAGTACTGTAAAAATTAAATATCACTGAGGAAGCAAAGCCACATACTGTTTACCATTTAACTGTCTTACACTGCAACACACACATGTTTTTGTTTAGCAATAGAGAACTCATTCACACAAAAATCTCAACAACCCCAGAGTTTTGATACAAGCTTCTTGAGCTGGAAGCATAAAAGCATTGGAAAGCTTCTTTTATTTCTTCCCATTGTCACATGCTATTGCATTTCCTGACTATGGGCTGAATACTGTAGTGCCTAAACCACTGGGAGTTTTGTTCATTCATAGTCTGGACTTCTGCCAGGGCCAGCAGCAGAAACATAAATATCACAAGGAGGGGCTGGCTTTTTTCATGCTGTTTCAGCCTAACCTTTTGCAGTTTTTTCCATTTCTCTGTACAGTAATTGTCCAGTGCCCAGTGGTGAACAGAAGAGGATATTTTTAAAACCTGTAAGGAAAAGGAGAAAGGGAGAGGGAGAGAGAGATAGAACCTCTTCAGTGCCTGCTGCGTTGCACTAATGATGTGCTTTGATATGGGATACTGTGGTCAATCTTCATTACTTAGCTCACAGGTATTGTAGCAGGAAAAGGGCAATGAAGACTGATCAGAGGCTGGAATTTTTTTATTAAAAGATGGAAATTATTTGGACTTTCCTTTGCAGAAACGAGCTGCTTATGTTTTTATAAGATAATAGGTACTGTAAGGTAAATCAGCTGGGTTTCTTTACTGCCTTCTCATGTGAGGGACAGGTAAAGAAGAATGCAATAAAACAAAGAGAGTTCAGACAAATAAAAGGAAATATTTGAGATGTAAAAGTAATGTGTGGAACAAGATAGCGAAAATCATGAACACTTTGAATTTAGCTGATTTGCCTTTGATTTTCATAGGACAGAGATTTCAGCCCCCAAGGTGAGTTGATGAAAATATTATCTGCAGTTAAAGAAAAGAACGTGTAGAAGGGACAGCAACTTTCCTTCAGAATATAAGTCAAACGGTGTCATTCACAGGTAGAGTCATTCTTCTGCCCTGGGAAAGGGCCCTGGTTACCATAAAGAGAAGAACTTTTCTGGCATGTGGAGTTAATGTCTATTCAAAGTAAGGGTAAAGAAGTAGAGGAGCCATTGAAATTATTTTTTATGGCAGTTCTCCTCTTTTGCCTGACTAAAACCAGTATGTGTCTGGAACTATTGCAGATACAGGAGCTGATCCCTGTTTTCCCCAAACTATTTTCATTATCCAAAGGTTTGGATTCTAGAGGACAAGTATGCAGACTATTCAGTAGTAAATATTTTGCCTGTTGCTACTGGTGATAACCTTTTCCAAAAAGGAACATATAAATTTATGCAGAAGATTAGTACTGAGCAAAGCAAATCTAAGTAATGATGGAACTTAGCCCCAGTCCTGATCTCCACCCAACTCAAAATGCTGCTTGTGTCAATAGGAGAGAAAGCCAATAGTTTGGAGTGTTGTAGTTCTTGTCCTGTCCTTACATTGCTTGTTAAAATGATTAATTACTTTTGCCTTACAGTCACAATTTTCACATTTTACCATACTCCAGAAAACAGTTATGTTGTACAGGCCAATCCATCCCTTTCTTGCTGCTAAGCCAGGACTGGATTAGTCATCAATGCCTTGGGTTTCGCAACTTTCACTCTGCCTTCCATCCAGCAAAACATAGCAACATGGCACATTGAGACACCCTATAAACACAGTTAAACCACTATCCTTCTCCAGCAATGGCTAATAGAGATAGCTTCAAAAGCATTACCTTGGGTAAAAAGAGACTTGAGAGAGAGTTGTCTTGTTTGAATATCTTATTGGCAAGAGCAGGCTGGCATTAAGGTTTTGTATGTATTCCAAAACTGTTGAAGCTTTTTACATTGAGATTGGATAGTCTTGTTTTAGCAGAAGCTACAGCTGCCCCATTGTGGATAAGTATTGCACTATGTCAGAATGGGTAAAATTCTTTCTAATTCCTTTCATCATTTAGTACCTAACTTTTGCCAGGAAGCACAAGGAATTATTTTTTATTCTATAGATTAAATGAATCCTATATAATATAACTGGGATATATCAATTTCTGGCTCACATTAAGCTTTTGATTTCAAGAGTATCCAGAGTCAATGAGTTTCACGTGTCACATAAAACTGTACTTCCTTCTAATTGTTTAAAATTCGCTGGCTCTAAGATAATATTCAGTTCTTGTACTATGAAAAAAAATCCTGATCTTCAAGTCTCTGTAGAATCCTTTCCTCATTGATCTCTGTACTGATGTCATCCTCTATCTTCTTCATATTTTATCTTTTCTTCTTCTCTCTCTCTTTTCTCTCAGCTTCATGCTGCTTTCATATGTTCAGATCTCCTCCTTTTTCTTCAGATCTTTTTTTTTAAAAATCCACTTCCTTTTGTGAGCTTTATTACCTGACTGCCTCCTAATGGTATCCAGCTCTGCAGCCTTCTAGACTGTTTTCCAAGTGAAT
Source organism: Piaya cayana (assembly GCA_013389865.1). Lineage (NCBI taxonomy): Eukaryota > Metazoa > Chordata > Aves > Cuculiformes > Coccyzidae > Piaya > Piaya cayana. The sequence continues at coordinate 3,764 of WAAB01010785.1, forward strand.
TGCCTTCCTGCAAGTTAAAAGTTTGCAGGCATTGTCTTCCCAAATATGTTTGTGTTGCATGACATGCCTCACACTCTGCATGATTGCTAACCTCATTATGGTGTCCTTACTTATTGCAGTGACTTAGAGATAAGCTGTAAAATATTACTTAGGTGGTTGTGCAGAAGTGTACACTAAGTGTAAACTAAGTGTACACCCATCAGAAGGTATTTTTACTCAACTTGAGAACATATCCTGGAACTCTATGAAGAATACGTTACACAATACATACAATGCTGTGTTTACAGAAAAAGCAGCTCTTGGGATCTACATAAGTATTTCATGAAGAGAGTGTGACTGAAAATTTACAGCATGATCAGTGTAAAGAGCATCAACCATAGCCACAACGTGGTGTATAAGGCACGGTAAGAATGGCACCTTTGTAACAAAGTGTTATGAGGCTTGCTTGTTATTTTAATGTTTTTGTACTGGGTATATAGATTATGAGTAAGTGACTATGCTTAGAAAAACATTGCAGTAATGAAGTTCATAGAATCATAGAATAACCAGGTTGGAAGAGACCCACTGGATCATTGAGTCCAACCATTCCTATCAAACACTAAACCACGTCCCTTAGCACCTCGTCCACCCGTGCCTTAAACACCTCCAGGGAAGTTGCTAAATATCTGGTATTGAAGAAAAGGCTCATCAATTTTTTAAAGCCATTAACCAATATGCAGTTTATATCTTCCACGTCAGAGTAATAAAACCATTGTGAGCTCCCCTGTATGGTGTCATTCTAATTTAAAACAAATATTTTTGTTATATGACTTCACTTCTTCCATGTTTCCAATCACACAGTGTTCCTTTTTCATCTGACTTTGCATTTCTTTCGATTTATGTTCCCCTGAACTGTAGGCTGACATAAAGGGCCCTTTAGGTTGAATGAAAGGAGAATTATCAATCGCCCAAACTAAGATTTATCTGGAGTAAAAAAGGTAAAGGGTAAAAAAAAAAAAACTTGCTTACTCAACATACAAAAATCAAATTAAAATTTTTGCTGTATTTTTCATGAGTTCAGTATGAAGGGTGCATTTAGACCTGTCTGGTTTTATGTTTTATTGTGAGTTGTGTTGGATTCTATGATATTCGTTACCACTGCCATCTCCTTTAGTCCTTGAACAGACAGATATGAATGAATGGAAGTACTGAAAGGATTAATATATTTAATCCATCTGAGTACCAGTGGCAGAACAGGCTCCATGTTTCACATTCTGCCACAGTCACCACTTTCTACAGCAGCCTGACCTGTCTCACTGAAGTCATGGGCTTGTTATTACTTAACATTTCACAAACAGCATGTGTAAAACTGTCTTGATTGCAGAGTTTGTTGGTTTGGGGTTTGGTCTTTTGGTTTTTGCTTCTTTTGAGAGAGGGATTTTGTGGAATTTTTTGACTTTTTTTTTTTTATTAACATTGTCGGTGATTGATGAGGAATTGTGCAATTCTTCTCTTGGCTATATATACCTGAATAAGATTAATTTACCAGATTTATAAGTACATGTGTAGTTTTAACTGCAGGGCTTTAGGAGTAGCTACTTCTGAGTATTTGTCATTCCTGTTGCCTGGCAGAGGCAAAGCTACTTAATACAGGCTATTGCTTAATTCTGCACTAAACAAGTCTTGAGGACCCTTCAAATTTCTGCTGCTTTACTTTATCTCTAAGGCTGTGACAATTAGAACAAAGCTGGGTGCATGGTTTTTTTTTGGCGTGTTGAAGATAACAGTATAAAGCTCCAACAACAGCTCTCTTGCTCTTAGCTTCTGCAGTACTGTAGTTTTAAATGCTAACTTTGGTTGTAATATACACCATATACATGACTCTCTAGCACTATTGTTTATATGAAGATGAAACTAGATTATTTTACAGGTTTCTCATGGGTAAAGAGGTTTAATTTGTCCCATAAACTGCCCTTCATAAGACACAAAACACAATGTTTCATGGAATTGGATGACACCCTGCAAATAGGCGGAATATATGGTGCTGGAGTTAGCAGTAGCATCCTAACCAGTCTAGGATGTAGTGTCTGTAGGAGGTGACTTTTCTTTCATGTTTTGAAATCAGTCTACACCTTCAGAGCAGTATAGAATGTTACATAGCTTGGAGCAAGAGACTGAGGTCTCAGCTGAGAATTCCTGATCTTGGATTTTGTTTTTCCTACAGAATGACAGGTCTTAAACCCAGAAGGTTGTTCTAATTAGCTAGTCTGATTGACCTGTCAAAGAGAAAAAATTAACTTGTAATTCCTGTACTTATGGCAATAATTTCTGTTCCAGGTAAAACAAATATTTTAAAATTAGCACTAAATCTGAATGTAAAGACAACATTCCACCAGTCTTGAAAACTTGCTAAATCCTCCGTTATATTGTTATGTTTATTAGTTACCATTTCTTTCAAACATTGCTGTGTCATTTACTTTTGTTTGTGTATTTGTCCAAAAGAGGCTGATTCTTACTATTGCAGCGCAGTAAAGGCCCTTGATCGCTTCCCCACAATGTTTTGTGAAGACAGTAAGGGGGACCGTGTGGTGGGAGGTGTCACAGAACTTTATTACATGACCTAACATTTGATTGCTTTGGGGATTTTGTGGTGACCTCAGTTTAAACCTTGGAAAAATAACTGCTAGGTCTACTGCATCTGTGGTTCAGGGTTACCAGATAGTAAGTAATAAAGCTCCATAGCATTCAGGAGTGGAAAGGGTACCTCAACCCATAAGAAACGGATATAACTCAGATTCACAGGTATTATATTTATTTTGCAGCTGATGGAGGGGACAAGAGCAGCTGTATGGTTGGATTATGTGACAGACTGTCTGCCTCCTGACTGCATGGCTGTCTTGTGAATAGACTATCTGGAAAGGCCATCTGGATACCACAAAAAGCATGTATGACTGTGAATGTGTAAACCAGTATGTTGAGGCTCTCAGAATGCCAGGTCTTACAGTAGGTTTGTTCCTAAGGGCAACTGAATCACCCTAATACTGGAGTAGAGAGAGATGAGCTCAGGGAGGGCAAATTTTCCAGTGTCATTTTCTCCTGTATGGTCATTCTTCATCCAGAGAATAGTTAATCATCTCTGTAGAAGAATTAATACTGTATTCTTTGTGTCAGTTTGGATTTCCCAAAAGAAACAGCCTCTTCTAGACTTTTAAGTCCAAATAATTGTCTAAAATCATGTACCAAGACAATGGTGCGATCACCAACATAAACCAGGATTTCCATTCCGATTCTTTCCTTTTTCTTCAACACCTTTTAAACTGATTCTAAATTTCGTCTTTTAATTCATGGAGTGAATCTTAAAAACCTTGACTTAAATAAATATTCAGGGGGTAAGAATACCCAGACCTTTGGGAGGTATAAAAAAGAACAGGAGTTTTCGAGTTGACTTTTTTTTCTATTTCTGACTAAAACAAATGAACCTAAATGCATAAAATGGTTAGAGAAAAAAATGTTAAGATCTTCACAATACCAGTTTAGGCTCAGTATTATTCTGGGGCAAAGGTATAATTTTACCTATAACTGAACCTCCCCAAACACACCTAATACCAACCACTCACTGTAAAACAGCAACTATCTGCCTCAGCTCATTTTTTTGACAGAACACTGCATTGAGGATGAAGCCCTCCTTCCAGCTCTGATGGTGACCTGCTGTTTTGACCTTAGGTAGGTTTACTTTCCCTCATTTCTGAACCCTTGTCCTCATCGATGAAAATGAGTTGTGGCTGTCACCTTCTTTCTAGGATATATGGGGTGGGGATTTCTCTGATGAAAAGAACTATAAGGTAATTAAACTGGTTTTTTTTTTAATGGGACAAAGAACAAAAAGCATAACAACTACTCCTAGAAAACAATAAGTATTTGTTGGTGTCAAGTAATGATACCCTACATCAACCCATCATGCATTAGGCAGAATCTATTGCATACAAAGTTCATTCCACAAATACACAAGTTATCTTACAGTGTACAGTATGACACATACTGTAATATAGGCAGCATAAATATTATAACAGCACTAGGCAAATTAAAGCAGCAGATCACATCACTGATGCTCTCTCCCAGCAAAGAGCTATAAAAGTGATGAAGAGGCCATCATCTGTTACATCAGATCTTCAGCATAAATTGAAGCAATTTGAAAGCCCCACAACGTTATGTCACCTCTTCACAGCCACAGCCTGGCACAGTGAGGGAAGAGGGCAGTGTTGGTCCCCACCTCTGCCCTGACAGCAATAATCCCCCCGCAGAGGAGCAGCAGGACGAGCTCCAGCAACCGCTGTGCTAACTGCGTCTCCCAAGGGGCTGCTTGCCAGGAGGTGTGTGCTCAGCTCAGAGCTTACCAGGCTCCACAACAAATGAGGTTACAGAGGCTGTATGGATAATATATCATCAGTAACTGTGTGCCTGCATGTTTTTTCTGTAGGCTCATGCTGTATGAATCAATTACTAATGAGGCTTATAATAAAGGGTGCTATTAAGTGAACACTACATTAATAATGCTGGCAAGGTTTCAAGTCTACAGATGTTATTTATAGTATATGACTAAACAAATACGTATCCCCTTTGAGGCTGAGACTCTGGAGCAATTTACTGATTTCCTGTATAGGCTGGTTCATACAGAGATTCAAGTAAATAGTGTATTTGGATGTCTTGCTGGGAACTGTGCTTTGAAACTGTACTAGATAATCATATTAATGTTTATTTTTAAAATGTTTCGGATATGTGTATGTGTTTTCAGAGGTTCAGATACAACCTCTATGCAGTTCTCATGGAGACATGCATTTTTCTACATTGCTTCTTTAAAGAAAAATAAAATATTTACAGAATATAACCTACAGTTACACAGAAGAGTTGAAATTAGCAGAAAGTTTAGGAACAATTCTGGAAAAGGTGGACTTTAAAAAAGCTTTTAAAAAATCCCATATCCTCTCCCCTTCATCTGGTTTTGAATTTAATTAATTTCTCTTATTTATAAATATTAATTGCCAGTGAGAGAGGTTTTGTAGTTTTAAAATTCTTTTGAGTAATGAATAACTAGATTTGTGGTTTTATTTCTTTGTTGCCTCTGATAATATTGCAGTTTTAGAAAGGCCTTTAAAACTGAGGACAGCTACAAACCCACAAAAGTGTCTGATTCACTCTTCTGTCTCTTATATATGTCAGAAATAATAGGAGAAATATAATACAGCAAACTAAAAGTGTCCTAAACTAAGGTAATTCCATGGAGAGCATCTGGTTTGAGTCATAATGCTGATAAATGAACAACAAGAATTTACTTCAGATTTCTCATATTATTTTAAAAAAACACCCAGCAATGACAGTGAATAGACAGATTAAAAACATAACTCTGTTTACCTCTTATCTGTTTGCTCTTCTCTTCTAAATTCCCAAATTTAAGCAGTTGAAAATTTATACATACTGATAGGTAAAAACAGTTGACTGCATGATGCTTAAATAATTTGCTATAAAAATATCACTTACCATTGCTAAGTATCTTCTTATTTAAGTCCACTACGAGCGTGGCTTCTTGGATGTGAAATATGCAGCAGACTCAATTCCCAGTGTGTTAAATACTTGACAAAATAGTGAATGCAGTGTGACTCCAGAGTGTTTGGATATTTGACTGTAACTCCTAAGCATTCAAAGTGACTGCTCAGTATAACAACTTTTCCTCTGCAGAAAATGCCTTGCTACTTGCCAGCAAGTCTTTAGTGCTTTAGATTGGGTATTTCCAACTACCGCCCTACTTGCTAGGCAGATGTGTATAAAAGAGATGTTATTTCACTGAATCAACCACTGAGATCGTAACCCTTTTCCTGTACCACAAACAGAAAAGTAAAACCTCAGACTTTCCTTTTGGACTTTTACTGACTTGTGTCTGTTGTAAGAAAGCAAAACAAAACTAGTCCAAGGGCTAATATATGGAAAATGTGTTAAAACATTTTAGATCATCTCGTTGCTTCTCATTCCCGCAGTTCATTGGTTAACTGGCTCGTTCTGTGTTTATGTAGTTGTATGGTACAAATACAACACCTAAACTTCTTGCCCAAAGTTGAAATGATTCATTTATTACTTTTTACCACCCCCGCTCCCCCACCAGAAAAAAAAAATATAGAAAAAGAAAGAAAACACACAGTGCTCATTTAACCCAAGTGAGTGAAAACGCCTTTCATAAGGTCTGCAAGGGCTTTGGTGAATAAAGTCTGTGTAGTAGAGGGAAGAGTTTTGTCTAAGGATAGCAGAAATCAAGCTAAAACAAACAGATACAACTAGGATCCTTCTGCTGTGTGAAAATAAGATGAGAGTAAAGGAGGTGCAAATGTTATTCATATCAGACCACTTGAGAGGGATTCATTGTTTTGGGGAAGTGAGTGGGGGCAGGAGGAGGTATTTTTGCGAGGGTTTATAGGACTCTGCTTGCGCTTTGCTTTCTGGGATTACATTATTGGTCAATGTTTATGTATGTCTTTCTGTGAGGTAATTACTCACCCTAAATAGTTAATATGTAGGCTTTCCATCTTCTGGGTGCTTATAAATAGCAGTTAATTAAATGTTATAGCCACAGTGGACAAAGCACAAGAGAAATCATGAGCGAGTGCCATAGTGAGAAGTAGGAAAAGGGTCTGAAGTAAAGATATTTCCTCTGCTCCTTTTTCTGTACTATACTGGAGAGAACAGGGCTATTTGATAAGTCACTGTTCCGTAGGATGTACTACACTGATTTCTGATAACGGCTGTGGATCCAGTCACTATAGGAAAAAGGGGATTACAGTGGGCAACCCTTGTTCTCCTGCCTGCATCCCGGCCGCGACTACCTGTAGCACAGCTCTGATGGGACAGTGTTCATCATACTTTCCAAATGCCTATTAGCCTTAATAAAATTCTAGCCTTAACATCTTGTTTCAGGACCAAAGCTGGAATCAGCTTGTCTAGATTAGTGCTGATTTAGTCCTGGCTCTCAGACCTACATGCATGCTGCTACTCTATGTGCATCCTGTTAGAGAGGTAATAATGCCTTTTCACAGCATAACTTTATATTTTTTTGTTCCCCCCCCTTTTTATTGTAATTAGAACTTATTTTTCTTTTACAGGAAAATGTCCTGCCCCTGCTACAGACAAGACTACTGCCAGTTCTGCTGGAACAGAGCAAACTTCCAGACAAACAAAATAAAATTCACAAAGGAAACAATTAAATTTTCTGCCTGCCTTCACTGTTATAGAAAATGCTAAACACATAAAACTGCATCAGTTCATATTTTCTCCTCCTGGTTTCAAAGCCTATAGCAGCAAAAGGACCTTGTGCCATCTCTAGTCTCTCAAGTGTTTAGCAATAAAAATAAAAATCCCCAGCAGAAAATAAAACTGCACAACCTCCCACTGCTGAGCCAATGATTTTCCTGTTTTTCTCACTTCCCCTCAGACTAAACACCGTTAAATTTACAAATCTGACATCTATTTATAGCAAGGACTCTGCCCTAGGAAGCACAGAGGTTTAGTGTGTATCATTGTCCATAATCCACAGGAGAGCTTGCAACCTGACATGTCAAGTAATTAGGAGAGAAACCTCCTGCCTTAACTGATAGGCAGATGCTGCAGCCCTAAGCTGGGCGCTGTGCATGGGGAGGTGGGGTGTCCCTCTGCTGTAAATTAACCTCTGGTTTCAGTTTTTCTTGTTTGCCATGAAAAGTAATTGATAAGGTATGGGCATCGTACCCTCTAGCAGCAGCCTGCAGAAGGCGAGGAAGCGGCCTGCTGTGTAGGTGCTGCAGGGGATGCAAATTAATGGGTATCCAGCAGTGCTGATAATCCTCCCAGCAGACACTGGAGGAATTAAACTGCTGAGTTGCACCTGCAGTGAGGGGAAAGAGGCCTAAAAACCCACATGGGGAGCGGCGAGATAACTGGCGTGAGGCTGTGAAAACAGCAGAAGGTAGTTCAGATATATGAGTGCAGGGCACGAGAGACCGCTCCTTGAATACTGTGTGCAGTTCTGGGCCCCTCACCACAAGAAGGATGTTGAGGCTCTGGAGAGTGTCCAGAGAAGAGCAACGAAACTGGTGAAGGGGCTCGAAAACAGGCCTTATGAGGAGCGGCTGAGAGAGCTGGGGCTGTTTAGCCTGGAGAAGAGGAGGCTGAGGGGAGACCTCATTGCTCTCTACAAATA
>WAAB01010785.1:12235-33704 GCA_013389865.1 Piaya cayana
CCCCTGGTGGAGCTTGAGGCCATTCCCCAAAGTTAGTTTGCTAGGCTGGATTTGAGGAGTGGGTAAAGATTTGAACATAAGGTGCTGGGTACAGGCACCAGCTGAGCCTGAACTGGTTAAGACGTGGTCCTGGATTGGGCTCTGCAGAGTGGGCTCAGGAGAGAGCAGAGAAGAGATTTAGTGAAGAACTGTCTCTGTTTTCCTCTGGAGCAGCAGGCAAAGGGCATTTAGGCTGTGTACTCGAAAGCTCTTCATCCACAGCCTGTAGACATGGCAAAGGTCAGTGGTTCATGTTATCCTTACTTACAAACTGATGATCTGAGGAGCAGAGTTGTTTAGAGGAAAAAAAACAACCTAATTTGAAGGATGTCATGATTCTGACACCCTTTAAAAATCTTTTGCTTCATAGAAGTTCAATTGCGCCTCTAAATCCCCTTTTATTATTTTATTATTTTTATTTCTGAGACTTCTATTTCTTTTTAGATAATGAAAGCAAAAGAGGCTAATCTTAAAATGAAGGATACTTTATTGATGGCTTTTTTGATATTGTTGTTATTTCCAATACTATTCTCCAATCCGACTTTAATACAGGCTGACATCTTGTTTGATTTTTTTGACCACTGCTGTGCACCGAGTAGAAGTTTACATTAAGCTGTCCACAGTAATGCCTGGATCTTTTTCTTGAGTGATTTTGAAAAACATCAGTGTACATGAATAGTTCCAATTGTTCCTTTCAGTAAGCATTACCTCACACATACCTACGCTCAATTTCAGATGCCATCTTGGCCAGTCCATTCCTTTGGGATCAGGTTTTGTTTTTTAAATTGTGTTTTTTTCTAAGCAATCACATACAATTTCCCAGTTATGCTGTCTCTGCTATTGCACACTTGCTTTCCTGATGAGTAGTAAATGTATTAAATTAACCTCAGTTTTGGCAGGTCTTGGGACCTCCTCTTGTTAATATCCCTGCCAGCTGAAAATAACCATTAGCTTGTATTTATTTAGTCTTCACTACATTCAGAGTCGTATTTCTTTTAGTCCTCAGCTATTCTTTACCCTTAAACACCTCATATCACTGGAACTATACAGTTAGATTATGCTTCTAAAGTTACACTTTTATTTATTAAAGGATTTAATGGCAATTGGATGTTAAAACTCCGTATGGAGAGGTTCAGCCAGGTAGCTATAGGGAAAGGTGGTGTTTACTTGCAGAAGCAGAATGGCAGGAGAGAGAAAATTCATAACCTCAGTGCACAAAAGCCCCTTCCAGTCTCCCAAGAACAGTGTGGAGTGATTCACTAACAGCTGAATTCAGTAAAGCTGCTCCCAGGTGTTCTCAGTTGGGCTAACTACTGAGCCCAAACACGTTCTTTTGTGCATCCAGTCACAGCTCTTCATCTCTCCAGCCCTGTTTCTTTGACCCTGGGGCAACTGCTTGTGCTGGTCTCAGACTGCTCAAGCAAAAAGAAATGAAACTAGAAAGGGGGTTGGAGGATGCGACACCAGCGAGCCCCAGGCCACACATCCTCACTGTGGCCCTGAAAATGGATGCACGTGCCAGAAAGCATCAAGGAGCAGCAGCACTTTTACTACTGATTTAAAGCATTAAACAAGCCTCTCTGTCCAATTCTGAAACTCGTATTTTCTAGCACAGATGTTAACAAGGTGAGTAGAGCTCAGAAAACAACTATTAGGAGCCTGAGGAGCATGTTTGAAGTAAGAAACTAAAGAACTTGTCTTATTTTCTTTCCGCAGATTGTTACCATATGATTTCTTAGCTGTCTGTTTAAAACCTTCATGAAACAAATCTCAAAGGTCTGGGATTTGAAGGCAGATGCATTTGAATCAGAAATGTAGTTAAATGAAAGTTCATCATTAAGGTAATTAAGACTTCCTGGAATGTTTATTCTGTTCTATTCAATTTACCAGAGCAACAAAGTACTGGTTCAGGCAGAGTGGCTGATCTCATTTCTACAGTTAATGCATTCATAACCAGTTTTTGGGAACTATGTTTCTGTTTAGTTCTCTTTGTTAAAAAGCCTTCCCAGCCATTCATATTTTGCATTAATGTTCTTCTGGATTGGAAGAATGTAACATACTAATTGAAAAAATCAGGTAAAGTAGATTCACCTCAGTAATGGTTTATGTTCTTTACCTAAGTGAAGCTATTAATTATAGCATACAAGGCGTTGCCTGATGGTAACCAACATGTAATTGTTACACAGATTAATGTACTTTGAAACTTAAACACAATACACTTTTTATTCCATAACCGATGTCTTTATCGTACCTTTTGCAGTAACAGGAAGTATACGGAGCAAACTGCTTTTAAATGTGGCAAAGTGGGTTTTTTTGTTTTGGTTTGTTTGGTTTCTTTTAATCTTTAAAACCCTTAGGTGCATTTTTTTTAATTTTGAGAACAGTATCAACACAAAACTTCATAGACTGTTATTAAACAATATACGTATGTCTATAGTTGACTACTAAATTGTGACGGTGATCACTGTTAATTTCTGTGAGGAAAAGAAATATCATATTGCCCAGGGAGGTGGCTGAGCCACCTTCCCTGGAGGTGTTTAAGGAATGGGTGGATGAGGTGCTGAGGGGCATGGTTGAGTGTTTGATAGGAATGGTTGGATTTGATGATGCTGTGATTCTATGATTCCTCAGGGACAAATAGCTTTGCAAGTTTAAATATATTTTGAACAGGTTTAGTGTGTCATCTTCTTTTCCTCCGTAATTTTATTTTCACGGATGTGTTTTCCAAACTCTAAGAATTGCTTTAATTTCCTATCAGTTCAGTTTCAACTTCCCTGCCCCACCCTCAGGAGCCCTGTCTTAGCCAATGAAGCTGTTATGTTGCAGGCACAAGAACTCTAGGTGATGAATACTCTCTTTATGGCAGTTACACAAGAGGGTTGTTCTCACTTAATTACACTGTTCATTTGGAAAAATTGCTGCCCTAGCCCAACGTGTTAATAAATATTCGTGGGTAGAATAGTTTCAAATATGCTTGAAAAATCACTTCTATGCATTCATACAAATTCTGACAAAGTCTTTCCTTGCAATGTTGATCTTGCACTATTGCAGGAAAACTGATTTTAGTATAGGTTATGTGGGCTGACGAAAAAACCTTCACCACTTGTTGGCCTGTATGTAATGCTTAACTTCTAAAACTAAACAGCTAATGGCTGTGTCATGTAACAAACCAAATATATGGTATAAATTGACTTTGCCTCAATTCTTTCTGTGATGAATGAACTTTCTGTTCTCAGAAATAATTGCTTAGAAGAAAAAGTTGCACACATCAACCGTATAGTGGAGTTAACCAAATGGTTACTCCCCAAATCCTTGTTAAGCTAATTTCATAGGAAGCAGGAATTTGTGTTGGTGTTTCTGAATGTTGCATAAAGCCTAGTGTTGAGTAGAAACCATTCAGAAGTCCCCAAGCATGATGCTGTTTAAAATCAATTAGCACTTGTTGACAAAATTCCATAACTGCCTAGCATGGTACAAACAGTTGTTATATATTTAATTATTAGTTAGCATGGGACAGAAGAAAACATTGAATTACAAGGTCTTCTGGAAACATAAAGATTTTCAATGAGCAGTGAGAACAACAAGCTGCATTGTGTCAAAGGTCACACATTTTAACTATTGAGATAGCTACATAGATCCTTTTTAAACAGTCATTTGGGTCTGAAAAGGAATATGGGGAAAATAGAATAGATCCAGAGTATTTTCATCTGTGTTAATGTTGACCTAATCGACATTGTTCATTTTAATTCTACCAATGAATTTTTGTGCTATTTGAGAGCACATACGTGCACAGAAATTCTATGGTAAATTTTAGAATGCCAAGACACTTAAGAACAATGCTTAATTTTTATTCGTAATATTTCTGTGTTGTTCTTAAGCATCTAATAAACATCCACAGAACACTTGCTGTGATCTTTTTTGAGGAAAGTGTTATGCCTATTTAACAGGGAGGGATGCTGGTGCAGAGATATGGAAAATGAGGGATGGAAAAGCATATGACACATGTGTGAGAAAGTGCAAAGTAGAATATCCTTACCTGTATTAGCTAGGGAAATTAAAGGAGTTTTGTCTTTGTTTGAGGTAATGACAGGAGATAGAGAGTTCAAACACAGGGAAATTTTGGCCTGGCTTTTTTCTTTGCTCTTTACCTCTATGTGCTGTTATCACTGATTTACAATACACCATAAAAACAAAAGACAGTGCTACAGCCCTGACTTGAGCTGAATCATCCTCTGATGCTGCTCTCAGCATTTACCGTACCTGACCACTTTCTTCAAGAACTTGCTAGGCAAGAGATAACTGCACAAGGTCCGTGAGGTTTGCAGTTTCATACTCAAGTTTTCCCCTTCATCCTGGTTGGCTTTCCCACTTGAGACAAGGCAGGACGCGCTCTGTAGTTGGCTTTTAAGCTGCCCATTCTGTTAACAGAGTTTGGATTCAACTGCACCTGCCTGGGACTCCTAAAAAACCATTTTGCCAATACCTCAGCAACCTGCTCAAATAATTAATCCTTGTTAGATAAGGTCTAAAAATGTTTTATTGGTCATAAACCTTTTGTACAATATGGTGACTTCTGCCAGAATTCCTGATTTGACCCAAAGCTGATATTTCAATAAGAAAGTTTTGAAGATCAGAATTCAACTGCCCATTTGGAAGTAAATTCGGAAAACAAGGTAAAATAAAGAAGGACCTCATCACAAAACCAAGGTTAAAAGTTGCATTTGTTTGCTAGGCCCTCTACTCAACAAGTTCTAGAGTGAATCATCACACTGATTGGCTTAGGAGGAACAGAACACAGCTTGCAAATCGGCTCATCTCTGAGCAACTTTCTAGTTTCTCTGTGAGACTGCAAGTAGAACCTGAGGTCGGTTGGATTTGAGGACACAATTATGTAGAAGCAGAACTGGGGAATGATGGTGAATAAGAAAAAAAGTGAAGCAGTAGGTGTAAGTAGAGTGTCCCCAACGATCTAAGATTACAAGGGGAAAAAAACTAATTACTTAAGGTAATTTCAAAAGAAACCAATTAATATTTTTAGATGAGGAAAGATTGTTCTGCGTATGCTGAAGTATATGTTATCTCTGTGTCAGCAGTACTTAGTTGTGAATATGTGTATATAATTTTTATTTCTATAGATATGTATATACATACAGGAGTATGTATATTTATAAAGCAAGATACTTCTCTTTTCATGGTCGGTTAAATTCATTGGTTATTTGTGAGGCTATAATGCATCTTGGGTGTTCTGGCTAAACTGATGCTGCCAAAATTGTCAGCAAAAAAGACCGGAAAAGCTGATGAACCTTAAACTTTTCCCCTAACAACTGCTCGGTTGTTTCTTCAGGATATAGAGGAGGCAGAAAGCCCAAGCAAGAGGAGGGGTAGAAAACCAGAGAGGAAGCAGAGAAATTGCAGTCTGATGTGGATATCATGAACTGCTGTGTTTAATCTTTTAGAGACCCCATAACAATAATCCATGCTAATTAGCGTTTTAGGAGTTTTAAGAGCTTTTTTTCCTATAGAGGAAAGTTCATTAATACTTTAATTCAAGCTTTGCTTATTCAATAGTTTCTTGCTTTCATTTTGCATAGGGATTTAACATTTTTATAAAGTATACAGGTAACATTTTGAGAAACAGCTAAATGCCATTTTTGAAAGTGATTTTCTTAGTCAGTCTAAGATCTCCAAAGGTACATACAACCTAATTCCTACCAGTTTTAATGTGAACAAGCTGCAGAACTGCTCTTCAATTCCTTAGGACCAGTGACACTTCTGCAAATGGGACTTCTGCTATGAGTCAGTTAGGTATTTTTAACTAGTGCCATATAATTAAATAACTAAATATATATATAAACAAATGATGCCATGTATAATTCTTATTCCCCTCTGTGGGTTTGTCAGACCCACAGGGACAGCACTTTGGCTTGTGGGCACTTCTCCTAGCAACTTCTGTTAACGTCAGAATTACTTGGGTAGCTGCATCTTCATACCCCACACTAAGAGTTTACTATTTGGCACGGGTTTGTTTGTAAATTCGATATGCCTGTATCTCTGATTACTTGCACCAGGTCTGCTTCACTTTCTTGTCATCTTAGAACCACTTTTGATAACATCTTAATGCTATTACTTATTGGACTTATCTGCTGTCGTTGTTCCTATTTGGGGGCAAAAAAAAAGATGAAGATAAGGTCCCTGCCCCAAGGAGCCTGTAATTAAAACAAGACCAGCATTATAGTAACACACATACTAACCAGGCTGTAACTGGATGGTCTGTTTAGTTTTGTTTTGACGTACCGTATGAAGCAGAATTTAACAGATGTTGGGAAATCAGCTTTCTGCGCTTCTCATATAAACATACAGCAGAGACGCATGTGTATGAATTATTTTCATCAGTGAACGTGACTATTAATGCCATCAAGCATTTTTTTTTAATATTTGTGCCTATTCTACTGTGTTTTGAGTCCTCCTTGCCAAAAAATATGGAAGCTTCTTGAGAGAAAGTTAGGTGACTATTGTAGCAATACTTTCTAGTGCAGTACTGATGATTGTGTCTCTTGTATAAAAGATATTGCCTTGTACAAGCCCTCCAGGGGGGAGGGGGGGAAGCAGCAAAGTATCTTCTATTTTATTACATACCCTTCATACAAAGTGCTGACAAAAAAAAAAAAAACCCACACAAACCCTAACAAACCAAAATGGGCTGGTCTCCCTTGATCTTTAGGGCAATTTGTCCTTCTCATTATAAGTAATAGTAAACTATCATCCAAATTATGTAGTTGACTTGGTTATGGCTGCTCATATCCCTGCTAAAATAGCACACATCCAGGAGGGTAACAGGACTTTCCGCTCTTTCTCTTACACAGGGGAATGCAATACTGAGGGTAAAATTCCGTTTTATGGTTTCCAGGATGACGTCAAAGCAGCATGAAGTGGGGAGCCTGAAAACTCTGGCTTGCCCCCCTCTCAGTTCTGTATACAGGCAGGGAAATAAGGAAGGTTATGCAGAGAAAAGAGGAAAGACTTGGGACAAAGTCTAAACCCAAACAGAATTAGAATCATAGAATAGAATCATAGAATCACTAGTTTGGAAAAGACCTCTTAGATCATCAAGTCCAACCATTCCTATCTGCCACTAAACCATGTCCATGTGAGAAGAGAGTATATCTGACAAACTTATGTAGAGATTTCCTAATTTCCGCTTGTATTTAAAGTATTTTGCATTTCACAACTGCATTTTTAATTTTTTTTGCCCCTCAGTTCAGTTTGCATGCTTGGAAAAGTCTTAAGTGTTTCTAAAACTACAGTTATGGTTTTAAAAGAATATTCCCCCCACCCACCAGATTATAACAGGTATGCAATACTAATTCAGGATGAGTGGGCAGAGATGTTATAGAATGACCCTCTTACCTGCCAACTCCGCCCAGTTTTCCAGTGCTTGGGTATTTTCCTCCACTGCTGTGTGGAATTTATTGTAATGTTCTCTGAGCTTTTTTGGGGGGGGCTTTTTTTTTTCCCTCTGATGTTTTATCCAGTTGCTATGCATATGGCTGCCTCCTCTGATCAGATATTAGAGCTTGAACAATACTTCATGACCACCACTGAAAAGTAGCTTCTGAAGATGGTGATGTGATTAGGGTGAAGGGCCAGGGACTGGTGCTGAGTGCTGGAGGGGCCCTTTATAGCCACTGCAAATCTGTAAGTTTGAGCTAGGTTACATGGCAGAGGCTAAGTGATGTGAAATATGAGTAGGGGAAGCATGAAAAAGAGGGGGAAAGTGCAGAAGCAGATTTTAAAATTGGATTTTCATTTTCCAGTGTTACCAATGTGTGAGTTTGCTAGAAGGGTGATGCCTTTCTTTGCAGACTCTTTGCATTCTTCTTCAATATTATGCTGCGAACACACATTTCCAAACAAATAGTGCAGCTGTGAGTTCTCTCTGCACCTCAGGCTTATGAAAATCTATATTAGCATTGCACTAAATCTGAACTAATGTACCCTGCCTCTTAGCAAGGTCTAATAGCTCAGGATCAGCTTTATGCTAACAGCTTTTGAGCAGGATGGAACGGAGGCAAAGTAAGTTTTATCTTCCCACAATGTGCTTTGTAGAGCTATCCATATTGATTCTAATTTGGAAGGAACATTAAAAGCTTTCTTAATACATGATTTTTCTTTTCACTGTTACATGTCGTAGCGCTTTGTAAATGAGGCAAGCATCGCTGTCCATATTTTATGATGCACAATACTAGGACAGGAAAATTACAGTGCCAGCCCTCAGCTACACAATGATGAAAATACACTGGATCATGTTGTGTCTTTAACTGTCAGTTGCAGGGTTGTTGAAATTCTGGACTAATATTTAATTCTGTAATTCTTTATATTAAATACTGTGTTTATTGCTAAATGTGCACAATGGCCAAACTAGAAACGACAGCACATTCTACTCAGCCTAAGTTTTTTTTCTAGTTTAATACCTACAAAATGAAAGCAGAATTACATCAATCTCTTCTGCAAATATGCAGAATTTTAATCTCTAGAAGTTGGAGCAAGTAATAATAATACCCCTACAAAAACATGCAGTAGTTGTCACGCATCGGGTTTCATATCTTTACACAGAACATCAAAGAAAAAGCCCCTAAAGACAATTTCCTTTAAGTATGTTTCAATTACAAATTAACATTCCAATTAGCTTTAAAAAGTTGATTGTATGTAATACACAGTTCTATGTTCTCGTATCTACCCTTGTTGCTTAACTTTGATCAATGTTGCTTAATCTTAAAAAAAATGATAAAAAATTAATGACATCTCCTAATCTTTTAAGCCTGATTTAACTTAGTTACCTTCTGTGGTATTACATCAGGGAATTATCTGTTTTTAAACACATCAGGTTGTTTTACCTATGTAGCAACGATCGTGCTGTTTAGAAAATTGTGGTGCCATCATGTGGACAATATTGTGAAGTGTAAAAAAAGCCAGTTTTTAAAAGAAAAACTAGGTAATACCTGTAATCAATGTAGCAAATCAGCTGAATTATAAATATGTCTTATGTGATATAAGAACCTATGCATAAAACTGTATTAGACAAGAAGGGCTGACGGTGGAATCATGCATTTTTGCTTCAACCCTGTTTATTTTCCAGCAGCTCAAGAACTCCATTCCCATAGCCCAGACTAATCAAAACGCATACAAGAGTCTCCAAGCCACTTTTAATCAGTGCTTAATTCAAACATTACCTACTTCTGTACTTATTTCTGTGTTTGTTTCTCTGGTTTTCCTCTAAGGCTTACAAAACTGGTGTTTGTACAGCCTTCTCACCCACACTAATGCGCAGACACTCACATAAACACTCCTGTCCATAACATTAGCCAGCCAAGCACTTTGCCCACACAGTTCTCGTTTCTGCATGAGCTCACAGAAAGCTTTGTTTCAGCAGTGGTTTTGGTTTAAGGCCTCTTCTTGTTTCTTACATATAACCAAGACGAAAGAGACTTAGTCAGATTTGAAATAGCTATCCCTAATATCCATAAATTTCCACAATGTTTAAATTAGAAACACTGCAGTGCACTCAAGCAGCCTAGGTTTTTCTAGCTGCATACTTACGAAATCAAAGCAGAATTTCATATATCTATTGTTAAAATGTTTAGAATTTTGGTCTCTGTAAACTGGAGTTATAACAATGCCTCTATAAAAACATGCATAATTTGCCACACATCAGGTATCGTATCTTTACATAGGAAGAAAAAGAAAAGATTTCTAGATATCATTTCCTCTTTAATACCCTGTCTATAATAGACTTTTGAAGGTCTACACATGAGGAGTGTGATTCAAAACTGTTCACTGTGATAGGCTCTCCCAAAGCAAGCCTGCATGTCACGTCATAATCCATCTCTTTGCCCTGAGACCCTGTATGCTGAGAGCTACTTAGGGTATTCTGCAATGTGCTGATTTAATTTGTATTGAATAAAAGCAGAAACTTTTAAAACCTAATCATAGGGTTTGAAACAGATAGTCTATTTGTCATAGGGCTTGAAGACATAATATGTTTCAATTGGTCCTTTCTTCTGTGAAAGTTTTGCGGTTTTACTTTGGTGAAACTTAAAAAGTTTTATTTGACCTTTATGAACATTGAAAATCTTTGGAATCCTCTTTAAGAAAGGACACTAATGCAGTATTTTACTCAGAAATCCACATACTTTATCCAGAAAGACCCTGCCTCTGTGGTACAGAACAAACTGAACATGTATACGTGTAGCTTTACTAAATGGATCTAATGGAATGTCATTTGTTAAGATTCTCTGTGGTGCTGTCTCGACTTTGATATAAAGACAGGTAATTCTACAAAGTAATAACATGTTTTCTATGTCTGTGTCTCATGCTTGGTTGATTTTAGTGTATAAGAAAATGTGAGCTCCAGCTGAAATTTTTTTACCATTCTTGGGTAATTCTTTGCCTGTGGATTCTCTGGTGTTTAATTAGGCATGAACATAGACTACAATCTTTCTCTAATTGGATAAATTCATGGTGTTTCTTATTCTTTTTCTGCTTTGGCATTTATTCTCTTGAAACTTTCTGAGGGCTTAATATTCTTTGACAATTTCACCTTGTTGTCAAACTTCGTAGGAATTATTATGGATTGACAAATTGTGAGGGCAAGAGGCAAAGGGAACATGGTGACACATGGATAAGGCTGTCAGAAGTTTCTAGTCTGTATTGCCGTGCTCAAGTTCTTGTTTACACGGTATTTAAATGTTTAGAGTACATGGGCAAAGGTAAAAACCTCAATTCATACATTTTTTAATTAATTCCCCTAAGCCTGAGGTCAATCTCAGGATAAACTGACCTCACTTGTGATTTTTAATAATTGGCAATATTGTGCTAGGGAGGATGGAACAAGCTCAATAACCAATTTTATTTTCAGATGAACTTTAAATGTACAAGTATCCCATAATAATTTACATGAGTTTGGTTTTCAGTATTTTGTAAACTGGTTTTGCTTTGGAAGAATTGGTTAAATATACTCTGAATGCCTGCAAAGAAGTGAAAATACATTAGGTTTCCTAGATTCTGACATCTTTTGCCATCAGTGAACATGAAAATGGGAAAATGAACTCTTCCAATTAATGCATTTTTAATGTTGTGCATGGTTCATCCAATTTTATTATGTTCTGCTCACTGCATAACATTGTGTTAATGAGATTATGCAATATTACTAATGCTGGACATTAATTTCCTTTTTTTAAACAAACATCTCTCAAATCTGAACAGAAAAAAACAAGAATCAGAAAGCCTTTAACCTCTGTTGACTGTAGTCTGGGATTTTTATATTCTACTTCTCTTCAGAAAATTCATTCTTCTCAATCCCACCCGGGTGAGGGCTTGATCTATCCATCATTGTACCACCCTCATCACTGGGGTTTCCTGTAACTATTACCCAGTAATTCTTGTCTTCTTCAGCTTTATGGGAGTCCAAATAAGTGTGACAAATCACCTCATGTTCTTTTCCAAAATAAGACCTGCCAAATTAAAGAAAAGGGGATGAGTGAGGGGAATTAACATATACGCAAATACAGCAAATCTGCATTACCTAGGAATTGTTCAAGGTTTTCTCATGTTTCCATTGGTTCATTCAGAAATATCACCACACACTTTCAAATATTAGACCTTGTAAGAAGCATAATAGCCCACTTTGTTTCCTATAAATAATTCAAGAATTTGAAATCACAGGGAAACACCACCTCTCTAGCTTCAGAGCTAAAGCAGCCCCATCAGCATAACGCACCGCTATGCCAACTCAGTATGTACAAGCTGGTCGGGTTCCAATTGTCATTATCATCTCCCTTTGTCTTTCACTGAGGAAGACTCTGGCTACTTAATAAATGTTTCAGCCTCAAAATTTCCCACCTTGTTTCATTCCCCAAAACCTAATACAAATCCTCAATCAGATCTTGCCCAGAATTTCAAGGGAAACAATTGGTATACCCCTTAACAATGCTTAATCAATATAATTTTAACGCAGGTATATTAAATTGAATTGTTGGTTTGACTTCAATTTCTTGAAAGATTTATTCATATGGACGTAAACAATATATATAGTTCTATGCAGCATTTTTTCTTTCGTTCTCCTACTCCTTACACTTATTAATATACCAATTTTTCTTCCAAAAAAAAAAAAAACCAAACAGCTGCAGTTGCTTAAGATATTCAAAGGGAGAATCATAAAGGAACTAGAGAAGTCGAGAAGCATGACATTATATGAATTAAAAACAAATAAATCCAAGTAAGACTGAGTTGATTGTAGCATCGCACCAGCACGTATTACAGCCCAGAAATAAAATAAGGGAATGCAGAATACCCGTTCTGTGTTCTTTTCCATTTCCTCAGTGCATTCCTAAAGCAACTATCTTGTTTCTTGCAGTAATTCTTGATGTTGGCACATCATTATGCACATCTCTGCCAACTATAAATTATCCTTACCTTGTCCAAAAGTTCCTTGGAATGGCTAAGCTCCGATTAGTATGGCAATGAGTAATAATTATCTTGGAGTTTGCCTGGAAAAAAAACCCAACAAGTGAAAACGCTTGACATGCATATCTACACTAATTTTAATGCTTCTTATTCAAATTAAATGCTTTTGTTTACTGTTTAGTGTAAGCTTGTAAAACTCTGCATTACTCAGACTCCTGTACATTGATAGTGAGATGTTTTACACCCTAACAGTTCTCAACACAATCGTCTTAACAGCTCAGACCAGCCTAATCCTTAGCCCTCAGGTCAGACACATTATCATGTCCAATACATTCCATTCCACTCCCTTGCGCTGGGCACATAAAAATAAAATAAAATAAAATAAAGTCAAGGAAGCAATGCAGTCGTTCCACTGGCCTGTGTCATCAAGGTAATTCCACTTATAATTGATATTTCCATATGAGAGACCCAGATGGTTTCGGGATACAGTCTAGAAATGGATCTTACCAATTTGCAATTTTTTTATGTATAACAAAATTAATTTTTAGTCATGCTAATTTCCCAATACTGTGAAGAAAGAATATTGTCTTTGACAGTTGCATAAGTTTGACTGTGTTTATTAGTGGGCTGATTAATGTAACTAAGTCATAGCTCAAGGCTGTAGAAGAACAGCTATATTTGTGATACTTTGCTATACACCCAGCACTTCAGGAAGCCTAGCAGTTATGTGGAACAGGAAAATACTGCATCTGCTTAATATATTTACAAAAGGTTAAAAACCATCCACTTATCCAGATGCTGTGTGGCCGGTTTTGGTTTTGTTTTTTTTAATAGTCTTTAAATTTAATGTACAGGAGTTTATAATCAATCAGAGCTCCTAATACTGGAAATGGAATTTAGTGGCCAGAAGTCCTGAAAAGCAGACTCCAAGCACTGCATCCTCAGAACTGGATAATATCAACGTTTAAAAAATTCCGAGGAGAAAAACTGTGCAAGTCCATCTCAAAATGACCACTGGAAACTCACACTTGCACATGCACATTCCCTGGTTAAAAAGATAGCCCACCTCCCAGGAGATGTTCAAGGCCAGGTTGGATGGGCCTTGAACAGCTTGGCCTGTTGGGAGGTGTCCCTGCCCAAGGCAGGGGGGGTTTGGAACTAAATGATATTTAAGGTCCCTTCCAACCCAAAGCATCCTATGATTCCCATTCTACTTCCTAATATTACAGACCAGAACTTACATAAGGAAATTATGCAAATAAAATGGACATAAACTTTTCCCAATTGCTCCATCTACTGTTTCAATTAAATCTTCATGACATTTTCTACAGTTTTAATTTCTTACAGGAACTGGTAGTCCTTCATGTTCCAGGCGCAGCTGTGGATCCAAGAAGTTAGCTTGCCAGCATGCCAAAAAGGAAAGCTCATCTGTCAAAAACACTTGCTGAAGGCAAGATAATTTAGCAAATCTTGTAAATGATTTATGGTCACTTGCTAGATAGAACTGTAAATAAAAATATATATTAGGGATGGTATAAATATAACAGAAACAAGATAAGTAATTTGAAAGAAAAAAGTTTCAACACAAAAAATTTTCTCTTGGCTCTTGAAAAATCAGTCTGCCAAGCTAGCACTACGCACACAGACCCCATAACATAGATTCTACACTGATGATAAACTCATTAAGTAGCTATTTGATATGCAGATTTGTGAATAGTCATTAAAAAATCAATTTACATTCCAAAGATTTTCACTCACCAAAGTAGTTCAAGGGGAATTTTTTTTTCAAAGTTGTGCTGTTGTATTTTTAGTGCATATGTAACTTTTAATGTCTTATTTACTTCTAAATTCCAGAGGGATAAAATGTTAACTTTTGATGGAAATCTATTCACTCAGAATGATAGGATATTACGTTATTTCATACGCCTGCTAAGTCGTTTTTGAGATTTATTTTCATAAGAAATGAAATTTTCTCGTTTTGGATTTACTTAAAGAAAAAGTAAAAAAATCATTCTAATGATGAATTATTTCATGATTCACAAAATAATTTAAATTTGCTCTTTTCTTTTTTTAATCTTTATCCAGTCATTCTGGCTGAGAGCCCCCTTGGCCTGCATATCTGGTCTCAGGTAAGTTGTATGAACTTCTAAATAGGTATTGCTCATCTTGATCTACATGTGATTCTGAATCTGTTCTGAAGAGCTAATATGTTTAACCGCTGTACAGCTCTATATACACATATACAGTAATTGAATGCACTCTATCAGTTTATGCCACCATTGCCACTTGTGACTTTATTACTTTACCATTTGGTCAGAAACCCCTCCTGTTGTCCCAAGGCCAAAGTTTTGTCCAAATCTTATCGGTTCACCTACTGCAGATCCATCAACGCTGTTAAAATTGTAAAAGAAAGAGACATTCAAATAATCACTTTTAATTTTTTTTTTGTTTGGCTTATAGTTAGGTCTTGTGGCAACACTTCGCATAAAGTTTACATTTAAGAATACGTAAAATATCTTGACTGAGAAGATATTTCATGCTTGACTTACCGGTTACAATATTTAACAGAATAGAAATAGACTGTACTGATTAATTTTTATTCATTAATATGCAGGATGGAAAGATAATGCCCAATTAATAATTCAATGGGAATTCTTCATGGAGGGCCCCTTTAAAATATACCTAATATAAGCATCTGAAAAATCACAGACTAAAAGCAGAACAGTGTGCATTTGCGTTTTTCTGCAACTTAACATATGTTGCTAATAATATATATGACATATTCAGTAATTTGGTTCATTATATCAACATACATGCTGGTATATCTCTGTTTCCAGAATCCATAAATTAAGTGCTATGCTTTCTAAATATAGACAGCATAAAAAAACTATGTAGCTGATAAACTCAGTAGTCAGTTGGAGACTTGATAGCATTCAGTGCTGTCAACTCTTAAGATCAGACAGCAGCTAGGCAAAAATATTTTGGTTGCAGTTCTAGAAGGCCTAAATTATGCCTTCGGCATCAAAATTCTTTCTTAGGTCTAACTCGCAGTGTTTTGTTTGATCAGGATTACCCAGGTTAGTTTGTACTTTCATGCACTGTTATTGTATTTAGCAACAACATGCACTCAGGCAGAGCCTTCTACTATTCATCAGGATCATGTTCTTCTGTTTCTTCTCCCACAAACAGCTGGAGCTAAGTATGTCTTTGAGAGAGTAAATGTGTTTGGTTATGGGGCTTTTTATGGTAACAAAAACACTGCCCACTTATATACAGCAAAAGCATCGACAAAAATTTCTGTTTCAGAGACTGTATTTGCAGGAGAATGAATAATAATGCTAAGTGCTTTTTGGACATGTTTTGTGTTCTCCAGCTGCAATATGACCACATTAAAACAGCTGCAGAGTTTACCAAATGATGCAGTGAACTCGATTCTGCTTCCACATCAGTTCTAAGCTGATTTAAATTTCCTTGGAATTATTCACAGTAATAAGCACAGCAGAAGCAAGCTCAAATTCACTTGTACGTAACCAAACTTCACTGCATATTTCTCATATAAAGATTCTAAAAGATAACATAATAATTGAAAACAACTCGGAATAAAGTACCAAACCTTAAAATACATAAAGTATTTCGACCCACAGGGTCCACAGTCTCAACTGCACTAACTCCACAAGGGCCTTGCAATGATTCCACCGAATATTCAGATGTTATATCCAGAAAAATTGCCAAAGCCAGACTGCCATGTGCTCCAGGGTGATTCTCCACTGAGGATTTGTTGTCTGGGTTCAAAAGCATCACAGTGTCTCCAAAATGAATAAAACCATCCTTAGATACCGACAGCTGTGTCTAAATGAAAACAGATATATATATTTATGGAATTATCTGAACCTAATATCAGAACTGTTTTAGTACATAATGAAATGGGGATTTGTAAATGTTGAGATGGGGTGTCAACTGCTATGTGTTAAAAAAAAAAGATTAACAACTAAGATAATGATAACGACCCTCATCTTCTTGTCACTTGGTGGAAAAACATGAATATGAAAACGCGTCTGTGTATATAAAGGTCTCCAAAATCACTGTTCGGTATAAGCACTNCAGATTTGTTGAGATTGACCCTACAGGTATGGCTACTACGTGTACCAAGTGTATGGCTACGACTCTGTGTGGGACTGATCTCCCATGGATATGCAATGAGGTTCCAGTAATAAGGTATGTTTGTCACTTGGTGGAAAAACAGGAATATGAAAATGCCTCTGTGTATATAAAAGTCTCTGAAATCACTGTTCGGTATAAGCACTCTAAGGACAAGTCCCAGGTCTTCTCCAGTGCTGTATAAAATGTACCTGCCCTAATGGTTAAACTAAACTATTAAGAGTAAGTTTCTTTGTGTCAATAAAATGCTAATCATAGCATTCCTAATGTGTTGCAAACAGAAGGACAGGCTGAGGGAGTTGGAGTTGTTCAGCCTGAGGAAGGCTCTGAGGAGACCTTATAGCGACCTTCCAGTACCTGAAAGGGCTGCAGGAAAGCTGGGAAGGGACTGTTTGCAAAGGCTTGGAGTGACAGGACAAGGGGCAATGGGTATAAACTGGAGAGGGGCAGATTAAGACTAGACATAAGAAGGAACTTCTTCACCATGAGGGTGGTGAGTCCCTGGCTCAGGTTGCCCAGGGAAGCTGTGGCTGCCCCATCCCTGGAGAGGGTCAAGGCCAGGATGGATGGGGCTTGAGGAGCCTGGCCTGGTGGCAGGTGGAACAGTGGCAGGGGGTGGAACTGGATGGGCTTTAAGGTCCCTCCCAACCCTGATGATTCTATGACTCTAATTACCTTCTTTAAAAGTTTATCCTGAAGTTTGTCTATTTTCTGTATTAGAAGTTCTCCTCGTTCTCTTCTCTGCAGAAAATCTCTCAGGCGCTCCTGCTCGCAGAGGAGAGAAGTGGAGACGTCACCCAGAGCTCTCGCCGGGCTGAAACTGATCGTAACGAATCGGGGCTGGAGAGCAGAGAGGGTCCAGGCGCCTCCCTACCTCCTCCAGGCGCGACACCTCCTCCCAGTTCCCGATGAGCACCCGGGGCCTGCAGGCGGCCATGGCGGCGCCTGGGCCTCACCGCGGCCGCTGTCGCCATGGCAACGAGATGGGCGGGGCGGGGAGTGGATGGATGGATGGAGGGCGCGCTCCTGCCCTAATTGCGCTGATGGCATCTTGGCATCTTGGCCTGTATCAGAAACGGTGTGACCAGCAGGGCCAGGGAGGTTATTCTCCCTCTGTACTCGGCACTGGTGAGACCGCTCCTCGAATCCTGAGTTCAGTTCTGGGCCCCTCACAAAAGAAGGATGTTGAGGCTCTGGAGTGAGTCCAGAGAAGAGCATCGAAGCTGGTGAAGGGGCTGGAGAACAGGCCTTATGAGGAACGGCTGAGAGAGCTGGGGTTGTTTAGCCTGGAGAAGAGGAGGCTGAGGGGAGACCTCATTGCTCTCTATAACTCCCTGAAAGGAGGTTGTAGAGAGGAGGGAGCTGGCTGCTTCTCTCAAGTGACAGGCTGCCCAGGGAAGTGGTTGTGTCACCTTCCCTGGAGGTGTTTAAGGGACAGGTGGATGAAGTGCTGAGGGGCATAGTTTAGCATTTGATAGGAATGGTTGGACTCGATGATCCGATGGATCTTTTCCAACCTGGTGATTCTATGATTCTATAACACTGCACTGAGCAGCAGTGTTGGTCTGCCGCAGGGCAAGAAGTCTCTGCAGAGGGACCTGGGCAGGCCGCATCAATGGGCAGATGCCAGTCATGTGAGATTCACCAAGCCAAGTGGCAGGTCCTGCACTTGGCTCACGACTGCCCCGTGTAAGCAACAGGCTTCAGGAAGAGCAGCTGGAAAGCTGCCTGGTGGAAAAGTACCTGGAGGTGCTGGTCAACAGTGGCTGAACATCAGCCAACAATGTGCTGACGTGGCCAAGAAGGCTAAGAGCATCCTGGCTTGTATCAGCAAGGATGTGGCCAGCAGGAGCAGGGAAGAGATTGTTCCCCTGTACTCGGTATTGGTGAGGCTGCACCTTGAAGTTCAGTTTTGGTGCCCTCAGTACAAGATATTGAGGGGAATGAAGATGGTGAAGGGTATAGAGCACAAATCTTATGAGAAGAAGGTCACTGGGGATGTTTACCTAGAAGAGGAGACTGATGCAGGAGAGACATAACCACTCTCTACTACAAGGAGGTTGTATTGAGGTGGATGCTGGTCTCTTCAACCAAGTACCAAGTGATAGGACAAGAGGGAATGGCCTCAAGTTACTCCAGGAGGGGTTCAGATTGGATATTTGAAAACAATTATTTACCGAAAAGGTGGTGAAGCATTGGAGGAGGCAGTCCAAGTAAGTGGTGGTGTCACCATCCCTGGAGGTGTTAAAAAAACCTGTAGATGTGCCACTTCGGGACATGGTTTCACAGGCACGGTGGTGTTGGGCTGACAGTTGGACCAGATGGGCTTAAAGATCTTTCCCAAACTTAACAATTATATGATTCTGTCATTCTATGAAATGCAATCTATGTCCAAACCAGGTCAGATGAGCTGAGTGCTCCTCCTGGGGCCTGCAAAGAGCAGCTTAAAACAAAAAGCTTAAAATAAGATGTTTCTTCTATGGACAGCTTAGTTACACGTTATCACCAGCCAGTTTTGACAAAAACTAACATGAAATCTGTTCCTTTTTTGGATTGGTTTTTAAAACAAAACTTTATTACATAGAATCCATAAAAAGTTTTTCAGCGCCTCGCAAACCTTTTGAGGACAAAATAAAATCAATTTTTGTTGAAATAGCACCACTTTGTGGTCACTTGTGGTAAGAGACGCTTTCCTACACAGCCCTGTAGAAGCAATGCTGAAATTGTTAAATTGAAATAGGAAAGAATCTTTGTTCATGTTGGCCCAATATAAAATACTTTTGTATCTGTCAGATGTAGTTTGAAATCTGAAGGTTAAAAAAAAATAGAGAGAGATTTAATTAATTTCCCGTGTTGCTAGTAATTTCTACTTGGCACTTGAAATCACATTCATGCTTTTCACTGAGTTAAGGTTTTGATTAGGATGACTGGTTAATGATTCTGATATGCAAACGATAAAGTAAATTTATCATACTTCTGTTCAAAGCTGCATAAAATATTGGAACTTAAATGGTGTGCATTTTCTTATCTCAGTGTTGAAGAAACTTCAAGTCTTTTTGATTTTATTTTGTTTTGGAATTAAGACGCTTTAAAATCATATTTAGTAATAAACCACTGTTATAAAACTGTGTATTATTTTCAGCTGTATTAAGAAGAACACGTGCATTCTGTGTCACTTTTTGTGTAGCTAAAACAGAGGCTCCACAGAAAACTTCCATGGTTTTTGTAACCCTATGGACTGTCTGTACTTAGTTTCTTAGGGATTTTGATGCAAATCTTATCAGGTTGGGGCAAAAACAATTGCCTTTTTAAACCATCAACTTTAAAGCCATATATCACAACTTAGAATAAAAAGTATTGATTTAAATAAGGACCTTTAGAATCTTTTGCCAACAAGAAAAAAAAAAGTTCATTTATTCCTGTAGGACAGAATTCTGGAGTCCTGGAACTGATGAATTCTTCAAATGTGTTTTGAGTTGCTGCTTGGTTGTGGAAAAACTCCTCTTGCAGGAAGTTGTTTAGATGCTTGAAAAATGTGATAATTGGCGAGAGAGAGGTCTGGTGAGTAAGCTGTGTGAGGTAGAGTTTCATAGCCCAGTTTGTGCAGCTTCTGCAGAGCCATTTGTGAGATGTGGTCAGGCAGTGTCATGGAGAAGAACCGGTCCTTTTCAGCTGATTAGTGTTGCAGGTAAAAGTTGCAGTTCTTGGTGTATTTTGGTGATGCCCCGGCAACATTTCTCTGCTGCAATGATTTCTTCAAGATTTAAGGAGTTGTAGATTCTACTGGCCAACCACCAAAGAGTGGCCATAACCATCTTCTTTTGATGAAGCTTTGGTTGGGGGAAGGGTTTTGGTGCTTCACCTTGGTCCAGCTACTTCACAGAACGCTGTCAGTTGTTGTATAAAATCCATTTTTCATCAAATGTAACAATGCCATCCAGAAATGGATTGGTTTTATTGCCCAAGAAATGTGCAGGGCAGACATTGTAATGTCAATATAACTTCCATTGAGATTCTGCGCAGCTGTTTGAGCTTTTTTTTGTTTTCCAGTTTGATACAAACATTGAACAATGGTTAAATGCTCAACATTTAGTCCTCTGCAGCTTCTTGAGTTGTTTGATTGGGGCCTGCTTCAGTAATGGCCCCCAACAAGTTGTCTATCACAGAACATCTACAGCACTCCTCATGTTCAAGGTTCTTGTTTCTGTTATGAATATTTTTGAACCAATGTCAAGCTGTATGGTCCCTTGGACAAATGCTTGGTTGATATTGCTAGCAGTTTCCGCTGCTTTACATCCTCTTTTAAACAATAAAATCACTCATAATTGCTTCTTTTCCCATCTTCAATTTGACAGTGTAACATAAAAAAAGAATAAGTAGTAAAAAAAAAATCATTAGCATAAATAAGTAGAGCAAATTGTGCATTTCAAAACAGCATACAACATGAACACAATTAAATAGAAGTTTGATCCAAACTAAGCATCATAGTTTGCAGTGGCAGAAATAGTAATTATTTTTGCACCAACTTGATACACAGAAAGATGTAAATGTGTACAGAAATATCTCCATGCATCTCTTAGTAGGATTACGCTGTGACTACCCTTGCTACCTGGAAGACTTTCATTTCTGATTGCATAGTATTCCATGAAAACAAACGAAAAGAGCTCTCTATAAATGTGCTTGTAAATCAAACGGCTTCCCTGAAAGGAAGGTTACAGGTCTATTCAACTCACGTCACTTTCTTTTTAAGCAGATAAAAATCTGTGTTTACTCTGTGGAGTTGTTTGCATTATTAAATGGTGTGAAGAAA
>WAAB01010785.1:35050-59418 GCA_013389865.1 Piaya cayana
GTGGGTGAGGCGTGGTCCTATTTATAAAGGGTGGAAATCAGGTCATTGTCTTGCTTGTTTACTGATCTGTTTAAACTTTGGTTTCCATGAAAACTCATGCTTGAGATTTTGAAATTTGCTTTTTGTTAGCAATTTCTGGTTATAAAAAGCAATAGCATGATTGTCTGTAGGGAAAAAATAAAAGCACCCTCATCTCCATGACTTAGCTGACTTTGACTATGGAGTTGCCCAAGCATGCAGTCCTGCCAATGTGAACCTGCTGCTCCTGAAACTGAAAAGCAACGTTTTTGCATGACCTCCTGTGAACCCATCTCATTCTGTTTGTTCCCAATTTAGGGCTAGTTGTAGATAGTGCTTATGGTCACCTTTGTTTCCCTGTTTAGCTTTGCCTGCAGCATGATCCTTGCCACCTGTTGTGAATTGACTGTCTGTCAATCTTAGCAGGTTATGTCACTTCTCTCCTGTTGGATTTTACTTCCCTGTGATGATAGTGTTAAGATAGAAAACAATTTTCTACAGTGGAAATATCTGCTTCAGTCTCTTGAAGCAAAGTAATGACGTTTACATATAACGCTAGAGATGCATGTCAGTTCATCTGCAAACCTTTGCTAAATTTCCTTGTTAGAAGCTATATCCCACTGTCCTCATAGCAGAAGTTCATATGTGGTAGTTAAGGTTTAGAGATAAAGAAAGGTTAGTGATCAGAATACATCACTTTGGTTGAAATGAATCTGTATGTTACATAAATGAACTGTTAAGAAAGAGGAACAGAAACTGACTGATGTATTTATACCGCAAAGCGTGAATCACTTAAATATTTCTGGCATAGCAAAAAGGAACATGATGAGAATATTTTGTCCTAAGGGGAAAAGAACATGTGTATTGTAATTGTTTTTAACATTTTCTGCCACCATCCCGCTATTTATGGTTTTGATTTGGATGACCTTACTCTGGCAGTGCATTTATGTCAGACATCACGGCCTACAGAAAATATTTTATACGTCTGAAGATCCTGGCAACCGTTCTAATTTGAGACATTGAAAGTTCTGACGTTTCTTTGTTGCTATTGGTTAGTAAATTAGCACTTCTAAGTTAGTAGCTTTTCTTTGAGCTGTGTGAGAGAAGTGGTACTTCAATATAATGCTGAGGACTCAATGAACAGACAGAGCACAAATAATGTAATATAACACAGTTACTAAAATGGTCATGGCAGAATACAGTGTGTATTTACTAGTCCAAAACTGAAAGCCAGACCATTCATTCTTTGAACACCTGTTCTGAGGAGAAGTATCTTTCTTGCTGAAATAACTTTAAAGCATTGTTTATCGTCCTCCTGTTCGTTATTTTCAGCGGAATGGAGTAACTGAGAATTGGATGGGTTTTTTTCCCAAGTTTTACCTGAATCCCACTTGGGAAAAAAAAAAAAAAAGAGAGAGAGACTAGTGTAAGAGTAAAGATTGGGGTTCTTTGGAAAGGAGGCAGAATATATGTCCACAAGAACTGTATTTTGCGCTCTGAGATGAGAGCACCACTCTGTGGGTATGTTCAGGGCTCAGACAGAACACTGGGCGGCTTCCACAAGGTGGTGGCGTGCTCCCTTCTTGGGAAATAGAGCCTCTGACAGCACCACTGAATGGCATTTGTGTCTCATTAGATACAGGGAGCTCTTGACTGAGGTTAACTTCAGAATGAAAGGCCTTTGAAACGTCTTATTGATGTTCATTGAGAAAATGAAAGTACAGCTTTCCTGCCTCCTTCAACAGCGTCTCCAACAGCAGAAAACTGTTTTCTCTAATATATGCGAAACTAATTAGAAGTTAGGGGTACACTTTAAAGATCACTAGGTTATGTGCATTGCCATTATTTAATCTTCTAGGAATCTGTCTAGGAGAGAGGAAGCAAATATACAAAAGAATGCATAGTCATTCTAATCTGTACATTCTGTTCTTATCCTCCACAGTCCCTAAGAAAATTTATTGGTAGGAACTACTGAGGAGTAAGTAATATCAAATAACTGCAGAAGTTTCGAGACTATTTAGCTATTTAACTAGGATTTTCACAGGGAAAGTGAAAACCCCTATTGTCTTTGAGCCATCTTAAGCATTATTAGCTACAGGAAACAAGAAATGAAAAAAGAAAATTAATAATAAAAAAACTAATGAGCAATGTTCAACAAGAGAAAAAGCTGATAGATTTTTCTTCTTGTTGCAAGATACACCATTGAAATAAATCGACTTATATTTGCATAAAATGGAAATCAAAGAGGGACTACATTTGCATTTATCTCCACTTTACGTAGTCTTTTGACATTAAAAACTGTTCTGTTTCTTACAAAAGTCATGTGGGCATGTAGTTTTCTGTGGAGAACAATCCCTAAATCCACAAACCACTTCTTAATCTCTGTTGATCCTGGCAGCAGTCTCTGGCAAAACTTAAAGGAGTAATGGTGTCTTACAGAAGACTGGCATGATTTCCCATGATGTAACAGGGTATGTAAACAACTTGGTAGAGTCAATTTTGAGATAAAATATTCTGAATAGACATAGTCATGCAGGAATGCATATTGCAGGGCTTAAGAGTACAAATATGCAATCAGGGAAAAAACGCAGGCTTTTATGTTGAAATATTAGTGAATGTGCAAAACAAGAAACGTCAAAGAATTAGGTAAGTTATCAAAGGGGTTTCCTATAGTAATCTAAATGACTTGCCTTTGGGAAACTGAAAATAAATTCAGAGAGTAGAAAGGTGAATTAACCTTGGGAGATCAGCTGGATGTGAACACTAGTATTAAGGAGAAAGAAAACTTTGCCTCTTAGCGACTGAATGGAGGAATAAGTGGCATTCTTCTGATTCTTTCAGGCTCAATGCATGAAGAAAAAATTAAATCTGACCATGTGGTTCTGGTTGATAAGGAATGCAATAGTGTTATCATGACAGAGAAGGAAGCTTTAGAATAAACATATCCCTCCCCATTCCTCCTGTTCTCTTTTCTTTCGTTGTTCTGCTCCTCTCAAATTCCATTTTGTTTACTTTTGCTACCTGTCAAGTTGGTTTCTTCATTCATTTTGTTTCTTTTTCAGGTCCCCTATTTCATAGAATCACTCAAGGCTGCTTAGTCCCTTTAGAGTTCATAGGTGCTTCAGATGAGTTTCTACTGCTACGGATATTTTTGCTGATATGAATTCTTGCAGGTACTTACTGAGTAGCATACATATTATCATTATTTTATCTATTACTTTTTGTAATCACCACTCTCTTTTCCTCTCCTCTTGCACTTATTTGTTATGTCCTGTCTAAAATATAGGCCACAATAAAATTGAAAGGCAATGTCTTAATCTTTTTTTTAGAGATCTGTTGAAAATCATGTGATTTCTTACATATATTTTATAAATATATCCAATTTAAGAATGTATTTATAACATTTCTTCTGTAGCAAGTATCTTCTGCTGGCTGTAGGTTATGTACGAAGCACAAAGTGACTAAAAGCAACAATGGGTTGTGGAAATTAGGTGTGACAAATTGTGTCAGAAGTTTTACGTACACACCATGGTTGTGTGAAGTTTGACTAGTTTTTTTCATAACAAGATTGCATACTTTCCTGCTTTCAGTAAAAGTTTTCTTCTACTATACAGTCTACGCTGACTTATAATAATGACTTTTTAGTCTGTTTTTCTTTCCCCAAAATGCCAAGGGGAAAAAAAAAAAAAGGAGGCAGCAAACCAACTGGATAAACATGTATCTGAAGGAAGAAATGGATGCAACATAGAATGTGTCTGATTCTGTGTATATATAGGAAATGCAAAACCAAGACCTGTAAAAGAAGTTGTTAGGAGTAGCCCTGGCCCTTTCTAAGCTTCTAACAGAAGCTGATCAAAGTCAAGAGCTTCAGTCTGTAAGATCATGAGGGATGATTCTGTTCCCATCAGCATGAAAATATTCTGGAAGCTTGGCAGCATTTCTTGCTTCTTAATTTTTCTTGCATGTCGTATTTTGTGTTGTTAGGAATCCTGCGCAATTCTAGTCAAACTTGGA
Source organism: Piaya cayana (assembly GCA_013389865.1). NCBI lineage: Eukaryota > Metazoa > Chordata > Aves > Cuculiformes > Coccyzidae > Piaya > Piaya cayana. The sequence continues at coordinate 39,083 of WAAB01010785.1, forward strand.
AAGCTGGAGGACAGCTTTGTTGCTTTAATAACTTCTGCTGCTCCTGTAAAATGTTTATATTTGCATGCCAACTTAGCATGCTTAATTTACTACTTAATTTACTATGAAGGTTCACTGTTCTCATTGTTTCACATATCCTGGCGTAGACTAGTCAGTCATTTAATTTGTTCCTTTGTTAGACTTTGTCCAGCTGGTGAATTGGTATTCCTAGCGAAGACTATTAAATGTGCCAAAAATTAAACCAGGTTTCTTTTGTTCAAGAAGTAGTAAAGAAGATATTTAACTACTGTATGATATCCTCCTTACTTTAATGACAGGTGAATCTAATAATAATCTGCTTGTAGAGCATAGCTGTGTTTACTTCAAAGCATGTTCATGATTAGCTAGAGGAATTTCAACAGCCCAGGAAGACAGCTATTTTTCTCTGTGCTTTACAGGTAGGAAAATTGAGGTAGGGTGAGCAGCTACCTGGCATAAATTAACCATGAACTTTTAATATATATGCTTAAGAACACAGAGTTCCAATAGAGTTTGAGAGCTCTCAAGCTAATAGAGATTCTCTGCCTTCTTAGTATGTTAAATGACAAAAGCTGTCAATAATAGCTCTCCAGCAATGCCTCACATCACTCTGTTATATTTAGGTGTAGTTATACACAAATTTTTAATTTTCTGTGGAACTGTAAATTTATAAACAATATTTTAATCATTCCCTCAGTTTTTCCTTTCTTACTGATAAATACTTCACTTTAGTTCTGTGCTCAGTTCTTTTCCTTTTGCATCTGTTCCCAACATTTTCCTTTATGTATTTCACAATGTGTCCTCCTTTATCATCTCTTCCTCTAAAAGTAACATACCAGTGAGATGTGTAATCTTTCAGAGTGGGGAAATTAGTTTTTATAGCCCAAAAATTGCATACTGGAAAACAGGGAGGAAATGTTAAGCATATTGAAAACTCCCAGAGTTCGGGGACCACAGACCAAGCTACCAAATGAATGTTCTCTCAGCATTCAGACATTTTGATGTTTTCAAACTGAGGTGGGGCAGCACAGAGGACCAACTCTGGATTGTTATCTTTACATTATTAGGTCAGCCCCTACAGCTGGAAAAACTTCCAGCAGAAGCTTTACCCTTCCTCACGTCTGAGGCTAGGTGCACTGGATAGTACATTTTATCCTCACAAAGCGTGTGAAAACATGGGCTTTGCTGATTTTGCTGGCAATTACTACAGTGATTGTTGAGACAGGCTGATTAATTTTGCCTTTTTTGGTCAGCTATAATAAATTAACTTCTTATATGTTACCATTTTCATTGTTAGGATTACTCGCAGGCTTGTAGAGAGAAGTGAATTTCTGAGAAAGGAGACCTTAAGGGCAGTTTTCTTCCAGTATAGATCATAATTGGTTTTATGATTTAAGATAGGCATTTCAGTACAGGATGACTAAGTAGTACCTGGAGCTGTCCAGATTTTTTTTTACAGTATAGCTGGAGTAACATTTCTTATATGCTTATACCTGTCATTAGTGCAAAAAAATTTTTAAAAGGCAATTCAAAGCACTCAAATTAAAAAAAAATTATCCTTACAGTAATTTTTGTTATCCAGACTGTTATCCATATTTTTTTCATGCTTGTCACTAGAAGTAGTTTGCTGGTAGCAGACGGAATCTCGTAGCAGTCTTACAATTTTTTCCATCAACATGTTATTCTCATGGATCCCTGTGTTGTCCTAATCTCCAGGCTTTGACATGGTAGTATCTGGAAAAATATTTTTGTATATTTTCTGAAAAAAAGTACTGATATTTTTTACTTCAGCTATCTAGACATCTCAGAGGTCTAGAGACAAAGCAAGCACTCGAGGCAGTGACAGAGATGTATGGGCATGAAGGGTAAAAGCAGGAAGTTTGGAAAGGGCTGTTGAAACCTGTAAATGAGATTCAAAGAGGAGATGAAATATGATGAGTGTCAGGCAAAGCAAATGATAATTCCAGTAAGCTTGTGGATACACTGGAGAACAAGGCAAGGACTTCAGGAAGGAAGAGGAGGCAGTGAGACAAAATGTTTTTTCTCGATGTGGTCAAAAGTGAATAATGCCTTGGTGCTCTTTTACAACAGTAGATCTTTCAGAGCACTCTGGTCCTCAGGAATTGATTTGTGTTGCAGGTTACACTGATTATTTCTAGAGATTTGCTGAAGGTAGGAGCAGGAAAATATTTTTAGTTGCAGTCAATCCTGCAAATAAGTGTTATAGCATCACTGTGTAATTAATGCCGCATGTGTCATTATGCCTTAGTCACTGAAAGGAATTTAGAACAGATGCCTGTTTTCTCAGTGAATAAAATATCATTTCAACCTAATTAGACTCATTTTTACTGAGGACAGTAGTTAAAATATATAAACAATAAGTCCCACTTCAATATTGTGGCAAAGAGAGCAGAGCACATAATAAATTCTACACAAAAAAGAAGCACCCATCTGCAGTGATTTTAATTCTTTTCTTTGTATGATCAAGTGAAAAGGAAGTTTTGTTGAGTAGCTGGCAATGCAGATATTCAATGTGCCTTTGTCTTCTATGGATAACTGGTAGTTTAATTCAGTGATCATTGTGGGCAAATGTTTCCTACCATTTTTTAATATCAGAGTAATTCCTAGTAGGAGATCCACTGTAGATAAGCTTTAGATAAGCTGCCTGTGAATATTTTTAGTTTGCCTTTTAGACTCTCTGTAAGCTAGTGAAGCACACATAGTTGAAAAGTCTCTCAGTTTGCATCAGCTTTGGCTTCATTGAGGTTGGCAAGTTGGGTAATGAAAAAGGTCTGAGATATGTGAAAGTTTTTCCTGCATATCTCAAATCAGTCTGATGTGGTAACAACACGTTTAGGATAAAAAAGTAAGTAAGCTTATTTATAAACATGCATCCCTCCAATTTTTTCTTCCCTACAAAGTGATAACTCACTCATTGTATTTGATGATTCTTAGAAATTGGGTCGACAGGTAATCAACATGTTATGTTTTCTTTATTGTGTGCATTGCTTTAAATGTGGCATTTTATTTTGTGAAAGCTTCTAAAGGTTTATTGAAGTACTTACTGAGCTCACAAGCAGTGATGGAATACTAGCCAAATAAGAAGTGAACATAAAATGTCTTTAAAGCTTTTAGCCTTGCAAATTTATGGAATAAACAATTGTTTCAAGCATCCAAAAAGCAGAACTGAGCTAGTTCATGCAACTTCTATGTGTACTTCTCAGTTCATTCATTTTTTTTTATGTCTGCTGACATTTAATTCATCCATTACCATTATTTTAATTTTTCTGTAGAGTTTGGTTTCTTGAAAGTGGATACATTATCATCAGCCTTTTCTTGTTGTGGAAGAGATTTCATTCTTAAGGTTTCCTTTGGTGAAATCTGAGTAGACCTGAGCATTTAGAAAAGTAAGAATAAAACCTGACGGCTTGTAGATTCCAAATTTTATTACATCTTTCTGTTTTTCTATTTAAATTTTCAGTTGTAATGTCAAAGTTATATATTCTCAAGACTGCAGAAGCAAGGAAGATAAATCATTTCATTAGTTTGTCTTTAAGTTAGTTTGAAAATTCTGGCATCAGTGACCCTTTGATAAGCATGAGCACTGTGAGCAAAGTAGGAGTTTTTAAACCCATAATCTTGTTAAGTTTTGGCAAAATTCCTGTAAGCCACTGAGCTTTCTCAGTAGTAAATACTAACAGACCTCTTCATTTTCCAGATCATTTTACTCTAGGATTTTTGAGCATTCTCAGCTGGTTTTAGCGATGAAAAAATAAGTTTAGTGCAAGTGATTACTTGTGTTAAATCCTCCAGGCACATTATGTTGTCCATTGCTTTTTTCAGATAGGGGAATGACATATAGTTCATCCACTAGTTGTATATCTACCAACTGGCTGCAGTTCTTGCCTTCTGTATTTTTTTCCAACTCTTATAACAAAGTTACTGTAGACTCTCTAATTTATGAGCCAGACAGTAAACCTGTTGTCCAGCTAGTGTTTGTGATTATGCATAATCCTGTTAACACAGGTGTAAGAGTGACAGTTGGACCAGCAAATCATACTACGTGGCCACACCTAAAACCAAAGCGGTTTATAGGATTGTCAGCAGACTATGTGGTTCAAATATTAATTCCATGTGCCACTCAGTTCCTTGTGATTGTATCATAGTCTTTGCATCCAGTTGAAAGACAGAATTCAAGCTGATATTGTGTTAATTTATGGGCTTCGAAAAATGAGTTGCTGTGAACAGTCCGCTTCCCAGGGAGGAACATTGCAACAAAGACTATCTGTTCCTGCGTTCTCCATGATAATGTCAGTGAAGAAAGAGAATGGAGTGAGAGGTAGAAACCCATCAGGTCAGGATAGGAGTTTCAGAGAACAATATTGTGGAAAGAAACTTGCCTTTTCTGCTTGTGTTAAAAGAGGACTTGGCTTCTAATGTTATACTGCCATGAACTTAAAGCAGCTGCTAACTCATTTGGAAAGGTGAAATCACAGACAATTATAAATAAGCCATTTTTTTACCTGTCTTCTGTCATATTATAAGGGCACATATTTGATAGAGGTGTACAGCAATTTTATATATTTTTTAATATGTGTGTATTAAATGGAAAAAAAGAATTACAGTTTAGGTTGAAAAAGTACAAGCAAGTGCTCTTCTTTTGGCCTAGAATCCTTGAAGAGAGCCTCTTGAAAGGGTTGGCAAGGTCTTGCCACATATTAATGAGAGACCTGTCAAGCATGACCCCCATTTCTAGGTTTAGCTACTGCCTAGGAAGAGGGTCACTGGAGAAGATGGAGGTGTCAGCTGTGAAAAGTGCCTTGTGGGAGAGGACGTGATAAGAAATAAACTGATACAGGTTTTTGAATGAAAATTAAATGTCTGGAAACTGACACTAGGTAACAATATAATATGTGAGAGCAAAGAGTTCTAAGAAGAGAGTTATCTACATTAGTATTTGGTTTGAGGGCATAGCATAGTTTTGAGGCAAATCCCAGTGCATTGGATTGATTAGCAGAATAGTTCTGGCACATATGAACTACACTATTCTTGGAGAAAATTAGAGAAGAATCTTCACTCTAGATTTGCCCTCGTTTTCTCCAAGCCCTGACTGGGACACCGCAGTCATACCAATGACAGATCCTTAAATTGATGTAATACTGCATATTATTTTATAGGAATAGTTGGACTCAATCTGGTGGGTCTTTTCCAACCTGGTGATTCTATGATTTCATCTGGGGACCAGACTAAATCTAGTCCACAGTGAAGCCTTAGTAAAGCAGGTTATGTAAGCATAAAGACCTGAGAACAAATTGGTTTGGTGTACTTATCCGTTCCTACTATGCCCAAATTACTTGCTAACGTAGACATTATTTATGTTGACAAACTGGCAATTACTCAATTCTATTTCTATCTTTTCTTCTGATAATTACTTCAGACCTCTGCTGAAAGATTTCTGAGCCTCTCACCCAACCATAGATTCAGGAAAGGACACGTCAAACCTGCCCTAAAATCCTGGACTTAACTGGTTTGTTATTTTACTGTTGGAAAGATTAACACCACAAAGACACAATGGAACTGTGTCATCCTCAAGATTCCCAGGCATACCACTCACTCCCCTACTCGTCTTTCCATTTTCCCTCACGTTTTATGGTGCAAAGGTGATTCATTTAAACAGACAGGAGAGAATAACTACGCAGAAATCAATCTGTCTGCACAGAAACTATTTTTAAAGCTGTTTAGAATAGCACACGCTTTTTCCTGAAATCTGTTCAAAGGTCATCATTCATATGACAGAATGGGGTATGTGCTCATGTAAATTCTGCTGGATATTTCAGGGGAAACAGGAGCTACTTGAGAGCTACGAATTGCTGAAATTATCAACGTGCTATGAAAATGCCCATTAAAATGATATGTCAATAGGAGATTCAAATTAAACCTCTGGTATAACAGGAAATTACACTTAAATCTGGCAAAAAAACAATAGTAAGAGCTGGGAAGGATTTCCTTATTTTATATTTGTTTGTAAACATGACAAGAATTCTATTGAAACTTGGGGCAATTTTAGTGATTTACATGTCTGAGAATTTACCCTGGTAACAAAAATAGCAGGAATTTTAGTTTTAAAACTGAAATAAAATGCTACCTGGTCTCATTGCAGAGGCTACAGAACCTTTTGTTTCTGCCTACTGTGTTCAGATTTATTAAACTGTAATATTCCCCAATCAGATGTTTAACAATGCTTCTGGTTTTCAAAGCCAGATGGATCATACTGAGATGGCATATCAACCAGGCATCCAGGGGCTGCCATTCTTTCTACTCCTAAGGAAAATAATAATTAATTTTAAATCTTATTTCCCAAATTAATATGGTTATGTAATGTTTGTGTCAGGACAGCAGTGGTGTGCGCTGACATTCTAATTATTAGATCCTAAGTCCCTTTTTCTCTGGGTACTGATTGAAACACTTAAGATGTGCCATCTATATTCATTAAAATGATCCATCTGAAATCTGCTCACAGTTCTTTTTTAGTGTGGCCTTGAACTCCCCGTTCACAACTATTTCCTGGCTGTGCTATGTTGTTATTAACATTGTGCCTTTTCTGTTTGGCTACTGCAGAAATAACTGAACTGGCCAAACCCCTCTGGATGACAGATGACAGCAATAAAAAAAAACAACCCCACAAATGTTTGAAATTAATGCCTTGGAATGGAGAAATCAACAGATTGCCCAGAATCACACCTGAGCCATGCACAGGTCAGCCAAAGGTCTGAAAACTCCAGTGGGACTGAGATTTAGTTGGGGCACCTTCTTTAAAATTTCAGTTTTGACAAATGTAGTGTTATAAATTTATGTTAATGACAATTAATGTGGAGAAACGAAGGCTCCAGGAGTGTCAGCACCATCATTATAAAAAGGCAAGTTGAACTTATCTTTTTAATTCTTCAGAATTCACGTTTTGTTACCCAGTGGCACAAGTACTTCTAGATTTTTAAACCTGCTTTTTGGCTTAAACTTAGTTTCAACAAGAAACAGAACTATTTATTAATATTTGAAGACTTCTAATGATGTAGGATTTCTTTGAGTTTTGCCAGCTTCAATCCTACCACCTCATATAGCAAGATGTTATATCATCTGAAAAAAAAAAATTGCTTGCAAGAAGTACTGGAAGTGAGTTAGTAATTTTAATTTCAAGGTCAGTGGTACTATTTGTGCCCATACCCCTGTTGATGCTGAGCATTGCTGGTCTTTTAGTCCTCTCATAATTTTGTTTGCAGTCTTCAGGGAAGAGCTATGGTTAGGAAGAGAGAGAACAAGTGATTGTAGGAGGAGGAAAAAAAAAGCCAACCTTGAAACTCTTTCAAAAATACGACCCAGGAAAAATGGCCATTAATTTATGAGCTTAATATCTAAATATAAACGCCAACCTAGCCTATCTCTGCAGTCTAAATACTTACTTCAGTGTATTTTCTCTGCTGATAAGAACTTGAGGCCTTTGAAGCAGCTGCTAGACAGTCATTTTCACGCCACTAGTGAGCACTACTTCGCCCACTGGAACCTGAAAGCTCCCAAAAATGCTATGCCCACTCCTATATTATTCTTTTACTTGGAAACAAAAAAACATCTCAGAAAAAAAAAATCACATCAGGATGTCCAATTGATACACCTAAAACTGGACACAGAATGAAGAGGAGACACAGTGGATCTGTTACACGGGTTCCTCTTCACACAGAGGATTTAGAAGGATTTGTGCAAGCTAAGGAAAGACTGATTAGCTCAGGATGCAGTGCAGAGGAGTATGATTTACATTGTTCCAACAGACCTGGGTCAGCAGCCTTGCAAGCTTGCCAAACAGTATTTTCTTTTCCCAAATTAGAAGTTGCATGTGCCAACAGTAGGCTTCCTGCTTAATTCTGAACTGTAAACTGAGGGAGAGCCAGGTGCCCTGCCCTCATCCAGAGTCAGGATAGAGCTGATCATTGAGTCTGCAGTATCTCAACATCATCAAATTCAGCAGGAGCTGTGAACACCGCTGGTTGCCATACAAAGATTATGTCAGCCACTCATTGGTGAGGGTACCTTAGAAGTCAGCCCTTCTATTACAGCATCTGAGTTTAAAAATAAAGCCTTCCTTTTCCAAAATCTAGATGAAAAAAAAAAAATCCCAGTACTGTGGGCATGTGCAATATCAAGAAAGGAATGTGTATGCCATAGTTAAAAGTAGTTTCTCATTTTAAGACCTCCTTCCATTGTGAAAAGAGAAGCAAATTCATTCTGAAACTCCTCTACTATTGTATTGAAACATCAGCAAAGTTTCTCTTTCAGTTCTTGACACTCCTTCAGTACTCACGTGACAGATACCCTCACCATCAGAGACTCGTTTGTTTTGTATGTGCATAAAAGGCTGTCTCACAAGGTTTGGTGTATGGAATGAATGTTGCATTGCTATAATCTGCTGCTAATATTAGAACAGCTCACTTCCTGGAGGCATCAGGAAGCTTTATTTGCAAATTTTTTCAGTGGTATCAGACATGTGGAATAAGTTGTCATAAATTCCTTGTGATTAAATGTAAATTACCAGGAGGATTTGCAATAGTTAATCCCTTTGTTTCTGGGGTCTAAAGAGCAAATAAAGTTGGAGACTGATACGTGACTGGTTTTCATTAGAACTAATGCTTTTATATTATAGTATTGTTTTGTTTAATGATAGAATATAATTTTAGAAATTATAAGCTTTAGGAATAAGGCAGTTAGCACTGTGTACTGGCCTATAACTGTTGTTATTCTATGTAAACCACAAGTAGCAAAAATGAGAGACATTAAGACTTGCTCCAACATTTCATAATATACTAAATCCCACTTTGTGATAATATATAATATGGCTATGGCCAAAAGCAGAATTTCCTCTAAAACTCTGCTGAAAGTTAATTTTTTATTTCCTTATATTTTCATTGCAGTGAGGTTCTGGGAGACAGTTTTGCTTTCCATTTAACTGAAACAGATGAACTTCTGACAACTGAATAGACTTCCTGAGGTAAATCTAAGTGCAAAATAAATTACTCTCTATTCTGGGAAGCTGTGCTCCTTAACACTTTTAAAAGGCCTGGTTTTTTGGAAATCAGTTCCTCTGCAGTGTTATATAATACACATTAACATGACTTTATCTGAAAATGGCTTACTGGAAATATTATGGGTTGTACGCCTAGTGTATGACATAAAGCAAGACAAACATGGAAAAGAACAACAGAGCCAGTAAAGTGTGGAGATGATGTGCTGTGGTGCTCTTGGGTGTGCACAGATTCACCCAGATGTCAGGAGAACATCTATTTCCTGTTTTTTAATTATGATTTCAGCTATTATTCACTTCCCAATATAATGAATTGCAATAGTTTATCTATGACCATCTCTGTGTATTTTAGTTACTGCCTGTTTTGGGGAGAGACAGCTGAATGGAGTGGGAGAACCAGAGAAGAGCTGTTTGGTGAAGTATTACTCTAAACTGGACCTGTTTTAGTAAGCAGGGCTATTTTTTTGTTTCAATCTCACTTTTGAGAAGTGAAACTCTGAAGTACTCATTTCAGAATTTATTTAAATTGGCTTCATTGTTACCACTTGTAATACTGAAATGTGAATTAAAGATGAACAAAATGAGAAAGGAAGCAGAGAAAATTACATTCACTTAGTTTCTCATTTGCTTTTTAATTTCTTTCTCCTTCCTCTCATTTTAGGTACTTGCCAAAGGAGATGTCTGGAATGTAAATGCAGCCACATCTCAAGATCTGGACAAGATGTTCTATCAAGATGGTGTTCTCCTCCTTCGGTAGCAGAGAAGGGAGTACTGAATTGCTGGTAAATTCTCTCAGGCTGTACAGCAGTTTGATCCTGTTGGCTAAGCATGTGCTTTCTCCATAGTCCCTCTAAAGATGCTGCATTGAATGGATTATTTTACGTGGCTACAAAAGTTTAAAGGTAAACCTCCAAGCCTGCAATTCTGTGAGGCAAGTTGACCTGATCTTGTAGTTTACCCCTGCTGAAAGGGTAATCTTTTTCCTTTGCTCTCAGCTAACCACACCCAGCACTTACCCTGTATCTGGTCTAGCCCTTGTTAGGCTCCCATGAGGGCCACTTCAACCTGTTCACCTAGCATGAAAAGGGCAGGATTTTCTTGAGTTAATAAGCTGAATTGTTTCATGCAAATATTTGATTAGTGCTATGGCTGGGGCAAGGGGTAAGGGCAGGACCACGGCAGAGAGGCAGGAATGGCATAAGAGAGAATGGAAACAGAATCTTTACCCTTATTTTCATTTTGCTCAGATTCTTGTGAAACTGCACCATGAGATACTGCTCTTATTTATTTGGGGTTTTGTACTGAGGAGGAAAGCAGAAGGGATAATTAAGATAACCGGTAGAAACTTTGTTGTTAAAGAGAAAACAAAAGGTAGTAGAAGAGCACGAGGGATGCTTTGGTTTTGTATGAGTGCTTCTTGTTTGTCCTGCTTATAGTAAACTTTCTTTTTAAATAGGTGCCAAACTAATTAGGCAAGGTCTTTTCTTCAGCTCAATGGCATTTGTGTGTCACATGATACCTCTGAGGGATTTCTGTATCAAAGGATCAGAAAGCTGGCATAGCAAAAGGTAATAATGTGTGCCCACGTCCTTCATGACAATGAGAGCACTGAAATTGCAAGGAATCTCTGAATTAGAGTCTGATAAGTTTGATTTCCCTGTGTATGTCTTCTCTTTCTATCTGGAAATTTGTTTGCTGGAGGAATTTGAGCCTTTTCTACATTTGTTCAGGATTTATGGATGATCAGTAGATTAGGCAGAGACACCGTGCAGCTTGGAGATTCCAGATACTTTCATGTACATGTTCATGAAACAGAGCACATTCGCAGCAAGCAGATGGGTTTGGGGCAGCATCACAGAAGCCTGCTATGGAGCTAACAGGAGTATTCTTGATAGTTCCAACATAATCCAGAAGCACTGGGCTCAAGTATTTTATAATAAGTGTGTGGGTTTTACTGTTCCTGAAATCTTGCAAAATACGACAGCCAAACTCTGCTGTCCAGAACTGTCGGAGCATGGCACACAGGAATAGTAAAGAATAGGAACAAAACTTGTGGTAACAGTTATGTGCAGTGTGCACGGCCAAAACACAGAACATGCCACTTTTTGTAAATAACACTTGCCAGGGGTACATTGAAGGCTGTGAACATCAAGGCAACAGAAGGCAACTTTTCCTGGAAGGTCAGATTCTTTTTCTGCTTTTCCACAGATTTTGCCCAGTTGGCTGTCCCTACTTTTCAGCAGGTGCATCACATTCTCAAGCTCTAGTCTGCAGCTGAGTGTGCCTAAACCCCAGGGAACAATATTGCTTAAAGTTTTTGCTGCACAGTTTCTGTTCCGTGGCACTTAAACACATCCTTCCCCCCAGGACCCACCCTGCCTTGCTGTTGAAGGTGGTACATAATCAGAACAAGTCTCCTTCAGTCAGATGGATGTGCTGGTAATCTAAAGACAACAGGCAAAGGAAATACTATTGAGAAGCCTTGTATCCCTAAAGCTATGACTCAGATTTGAGAGAGGGTGCGAGGAATTGCTTTATTTGGTATCTGTTGTCTGCTCAAGTGGAGTGTCCCTGTAAAAGTGAAAGACTGATGTACTCAGTCCTTTTCTCCTTGTTTTCAAGAGTGAGGTATGTGGATCATACTCCTGTTAAACAAACACAGTCATACAAGGTTTTCCATGTTCTAGATGTAACTTGGCAAAGGCTGAGGAATCCAGGCTTCAGGCTGTTGTTGCAGACATAATTAACTCCAGTGCCATTATGTGTAACACAGCTATGCAGTTCCACGCGGGCCATCCAGTGCCTACCCAATTCTGTGTAATGAGTTCAGAATACTAGTTCAAGAGTTCTGATTTATCATGGGACTATATAAATACCTCTCGACATCTGAAAAAATTCTAAGAATGTAGTGTTTACGAGAGAGCAAACTAGAACTGGGTCCCCTAACTGCAGCTGTAGGACAAATTAACAGTGTAATGTGGCATGAGAAGAATAATCATAGTAAAAGGATAATTGTAATACTCTGACCTGCCACTGATTTGCATAAGTATTGTCCCTGATATTTCTGAATTCTCGGCAAAGGATTCTGTTCATCCTAAAACAATTCCTTCAATCAGATAGCACATGCTTTAACATTTAGGTTATTTAAAAGACTTCATTTGATTCAGTCTTGTGCTAATTTTATAATGAAGAAGAAAAGAGCTCATTAACAAAGCAATGTTTTTATACTCTGCAGTTTTCCAGCTGGTGGCTCTTATGAGAGGCGAATTGCATGAACATGCTAATATCCATTGCCGAGCTTGTAATTCAGAGTGAGTTTTTTCAATAAATAAATTTTAGCTTTCTTCTGACTGCAGTCAGGACTGGGGCTTGCTAATATCTGCACACCACATTTGTTGCTGTGCCGTTATTAATTTTGAGAAGGAGTTATTGGACAAACGTGAGGCAAGGACTGTGCATTTAGTTCCTTATATTGCTTGCATGCACTAATGATCAAAATGGAATACTTGGAATGCTGCATTTAAACTGAATCTGACAGGAAGGATTGACTGGGGCAAACACTGAATTACACTTGACCTTGAATGCTTCTGCAATGTGCAAGTAAGAGAAGGTAAATACTGAATGTGAGAGACATCCTAAGTCTTTTATCTGAGCCCACTGCATAGCAGGAAAGGGGAGAAATTGCTTTTACTTTTTGTGAATGCCTAAGGATCTGAGCATGCTCTGTCGAGCAGGATACAGAGCAGACTGCAGCTCTGTTCTGTGTCTGTTAAGGAAATGAGCCCCACCTCAGCTAAAATGGGCAAAACATCCTTGGTAAACAGAGCATTGGGCAGAGCTTACACATTTAGCAATTACTCCATAAAACCCAGGCTGGCCACGGCCCAAAACTTTTATCCTCCCACAACATTTTGTTTAGAAGCTATTTTTATTTTTAAACAATAATACTCACTAGCAACACCCACTCTGGAAGACATCAACTACTTTGACAGCCACCCTGACTCCTGCTTAAATTGGGAACAGCAAATGCCATCTCTTCTAACAAAAACAATGAAAAGTTAGTGACTTAATGTCCTATACATCTTCATTAATGAAAGGGAAACAAAATGTTCCTACAATACTGAATTGTTAAGCTCCTCCAGCACAAAGGCTTCCTTACATTTGTTGTGACAATGCATTCTTCATGACTGAAAGTGAATATGTTGGAAAGCTGTCAATCACGGAACAGGCTGAAACCCCTAAAATCATCTCTGTCCTCAGATTGGATTCGGACTGTGTGCCAGAGACAAAGTATTTTGCTGATTCCGGTTTATGTAAGCAAGATTATGCCCTAGTTTCCTCTCAACAATCAACCTCATTCTGTAATTTTACAAAAAAAAAAAAATGAACCTTTAGTCCTCTGCTACTTCCGATAATGTCTTAGAGCAGCTCCTGGAGGCAGCAAGTGACTGTTGGCAAAATAACTACTTACTCTGTGACAGTTCTGGAATTCAGAGTAGCTGGGTAGTTGCCCAGAGTTGCTTGAAACAATATTAACTACAATATTGACCCAAATCGAGTACCTCCTACCTGTCCCATCGGCATATTCAGCTTTTTACAATCCACAGGCTTCCCAGCACCGTTAACTGGCTGGTTGCACTGTAAGCCTAGTTACACTGCAGCCACAGCAGCCTCCTCTTGAAAACAGAATTGAAAGTACCACCTATCAATAGCAAGTGATGTAGAGAAAGCATGAGGGTAGAATTTACTTTTGTTTCACAATCCAGTTCTTTGGATACACAGAATCAATGGGGCTATTCCAGCTCTGAGAATAAGGCCTGGGCATGAGAATACGTGCTTGGAATCCCAAACTGTCAATTCATGCTGGCATGACTAAAGAGATTCCTGCTTCCAGCTCTCTGCCTATTCTCCTGCTAGATGCTATCAGGCCAGTGGGAGGGGTGGCTAGCTAGGCAATGGTCCTGAGAAACTGAAGTCTGGTGTAACAGAGGAAACTGCCATTAAGTTCAGTTTTTACTTTCCCGTGAGCAGCAGTTGCTGAAGGCTCTGATTCACGATCCTTGACAGATTTTGACTTCAGCAGCTGGAAAGGTTACTATCCCACTACAACTCATAACTCCAACAAAAATTGTAATGAGAGCCTCCAGTCTAATCACAGGGGGTTAAACTGTGTTCTGCAAAGCTGAGAGCAGCATGTCATCTATCAAAATCATTGCTTACATCCAAGGTCAGTAGAGTCAACTAGTCAATGTGTAATTACACACATACACACATATGCTTTTAGATACACTGCTGGCACTATGATCTCCCAGTGACTGATTCCCAAATGGTTCTAAAATCAAGTTGGGTTTGTCAGTAACTTTGTCAAATTGAGTGACAGGTTTTCACACCAAGAGGAGTAATAGTAGTGCATCACTGTGGGAAATATGATTTATTGAACATATGTTATAAAGGAAGTTGTTCTGAAGAATATTTATATTTATGATTTAAATGAGATCATCTGGGCTTTTTTTCTCAAGAGTGGAATAATAAGAAAATTTTGAATTAATCCAGTTCTGTGTCAGTGTGAGGAGCAGTCTTGAGTTTTTATGGGAATGCATAAAAAATATAAACTGAGTCTGATTGAGAATTTAAGTACTATTTTTGGAGTGTAGTTTCCAAATTCCTACCCCTTGGGTGTAAAGGAGGCAAATATCTGGATTTGCTGAATAAAAAAATGATGCCAGTAGATAACAGTTTGGAATTGTTTTGACTGCACCCAGCAAATATCTCTCATCACTATGGTTGCAAAAACAAACACCCACTGAAGAATTGTATCTGACACAGAGAAAAATAATTAAGGGAAATGGAACAATTTGCTGCCTGTAATAAGTTCTTCACATTCCCTCACACAAATCAGTAGTGAAAGAGGGATGAACTCTGACCTCAATGTGGATTTTATGTTTGAATTCTTGCCACTCTGACAGTAGTAAGTAGGGCAAACATTACTTAAAAATAGAAGGAGGCTTGAGATGTATCTTCCTACTCAATTCCATCCCACATATTTGATGATGGATGAGAGGAAGTTAGAATTGCATCTCTGGATTTGGATTCAAGAGTATAGTTTTGCTTTTGAGTCCAAATAGAAAATAATTTGACTTTTACGTCTGGTTTGGATGTAGTTAAAGATAACAGAACTTCCCAAAAGTTCCTTACTCTTAAGAGTTCTACCAGTTCAAGTTTGATGGGATCAATCCATAGTTAAGAAAGTAATTTGGACAGCTCTATACCACTAACATAAATAATTTCCTGTAAAATAATATTCATATGTTTTTAACCCCAAATATTTTTAATTAAAAATTAAAAACAACAATAAAAGGAAGAAAATAAAGCCATACAATCTCTTCTAAAATATGTGTATGCTACAATAGTAGCTAACCTGCTTTTATTTTCAGCTCAAGAGGTGCTGTTTGAATTAATGCTGGACACAGTCAAAAGACCTTTCTATTAAGTCCCTTATAGAATCCCTTCTTGAGTCCTTTGAAAAATTAACTTTTTGAAAACATAATCTTATCCTAAGTTTCTGCTTCTTTTGGCAAAAGTTTGAGTAACACAGTGTTTGTGTGTCTATTAGTGATGAAGATGACAGCAGTTTAATCGTAACTCATTTAATGTGTGTTACTTGTATCTCTGCAGGAGCCAATTAAAATTGAGCTGATGTACAGCTGCTGGTGATAATAAAGATATAAATACCACTATAGTTAATCAATGGATGGTCTGAAAATTGATACCCTAAGGAAGATTAGAGAACAGGAAGAAAAAAACCCACCCCTTCTATTTGAACTGTGTGTTTACCAAACGGTCTCAACCCAGTAGTAGGAGGTATATTGAGGAGATGAGTTGGCAGAGACACAGACAGCTGGTTTTGTCTGGCATACAGGTGTTTAACTTGGCTGCTTGCAGGCTAACTACTCGATGCCAGATTTTTTGAGGGGATCACCTTGTTTGAGAAAAAGTGGCTCTTGTCCATTCCAATAGTATGTTCAATGAATGAGCCAGAGTGGCTATTTTCACTTCCTCCCTGCTCACCTCTTTGACACAGTCCAAAAGCCTCATTCACCTTCTGCCAGGGCTGGACTTAGATGGGAGAGAAAACAGTCTTTGCAGTTATGGTAGCGTGGGGTTTGCCTTTTCTTGTGACGGAAACAGAAGGTGAAGCAAACCCAGACATTGCTGGTGTTCAATTTTCAAATGATTGTTAATGTTTTGTCATTCTTGAGAGATTTCCAAGATGAGCTAGTAGTTGACTACAAGTATATTGGCATTCAGGGCTGTAAATTCTCTGGGTTTGTCCGAAAGTTTGACAGCAGAAATAGCTGTACCATATCAGCAACACCAATTTGCTATTCTCCAAGTTGTAGTGAGTCATACACTGGTGATGGATGCCACCTGAGGATCTTCAACATGGCATCAGGTGCAAACAAAGCCTGTTTTTCATTACTTTAAGTTATAAACACTCAAAATGCTATTACAATGCTTTTTCTAACACTATGAATGCAAGTTGTTCAGTCAACTTCCTGAACAGTGCATTGAAAATGTAATTCCTACCACTTGGTCTGAAGAGCTTGTTGCAAGCATCTGTATTTTGTGTTAAAGAAATCTATGAGAAAACTCAGAGCTTGTCAACTTGATTTTTTATCAATAATTTTTGTTGGCACAAGATAGTAGCAGCAGCTCTATTCACATAACAGGTAGCTTCTGATACATGTGTTTGTGTGTGTATGGTGAAACACACATAAATGAGCATTCTGTATAGACATGGAAAGTTAAGTCAGCAGTAAAGTTTTCAGATGTTACAGGTTAAAATAAAGCTACTGGACCACAGTGACAGCCACTCTTTAAGCACTCTGTTTCTGTCTGTATGCTAGATCTTTATTTTTATTTTTTTANTGTCAACTTGATTTTTTATCAATAATTTTTGTTGGCACGAGATTGTAGCAGCAGCTCTATTCAGTTAACAGGTAGCTTCTGATACGTGTGTTTGTGTGTGTGTATGGTGAAACATGCATAAATGAGCATTCTGTATAGACATGGAAAGTTAAGTCAGCAGTAAAGTTTTCAGATGTTACAGGTTAAAATAAAGCTACTGGACCACAGTGACAGCCACTCTTTAAGCACTCTGTTTCTGTCTGTATGCTAGATCTTTATTTTTATTTTTTTAGAAAGGAGGAGGTGTCAGATAACTGTAGAAAAAGGAATGTGTTTATATTTGGGATGAGCCATCCTGCTATGCTATTTCCAAATCTGCTTTAATGCAGGGTGTTTTTATTATGTTTCAGAGAGACAGAGGAAAAAAAGGGGGGGAAAAAAATCAATGAATTTGCTGTCAGAGCCAAGTAAGAGTGAAATAAAAAATGAATCAAGAGAAGCCTGTGTGCAAAGAAGCAAGGTGGGATAATGAAAATTTTAATGCAAGTAAGCATCTGTGCCAGTCTACCTTTTAGACACTGCTCTGTTTGAATGAAGTTCAGCTTGTAGAAAAACAGGGTTATTAAAACTAAGAAAAGAGAGTCATTCTTTACAAGTAATAAGAATTTAACTGATGGAAGAAACAGGTCCTTGAGCAAGTTTTATGAACATTAAATAGAGCTTGAGAAGTTTGAATTGCTCTTTTAACTCTTAAATACCTTGGTTTCTTCTATAGGCTCACAAATTGTGATAGTTCTCCTGTTATGAAATGCCTAACTTAGTGTATTTCTCCTAAAATTGCAATGCTGATTTTTTTAAGTGTTCTGCATGTTCATATTCTTTCCTATGTGTTATGATTTACTCAAACCTTAGCACTTAATGATGTGTCTCAAGCAATATTGCAGCATCTTTTGACCTATTATGCAACAGACCAGTAGTCTTAGCATATTTAGCCATGACACATCTGAGGTATTTCTGCTTTTGCCTTCAGAAGAGGGACATAGCTGTAAAATAAATACGGTGTTTGGGTTGCGCTTAAGGCATCCACATTGATTCGTCTGAATTAATCAATCTGATTACTTGACACTTTTAGTTACAGCTATGTTACTGATTTCTATAGATGTGGTAGATGTGAAGCTATTGGGTTGTAGCCTACAAACGCAGACCAGCCACTGGAATACCATATGGAACATGGATGAGGTAGTAAATGTGTTATACAAATGTATTGGGTACTTTTGTGTGGATGTATTGATTTTTGTTTAGTGGGTGGCTGTTAGAACTGAAATTTGGAAAATAATACTGTGGGTTTGGGCAAATGATCTCACAAGCGAGCAGTGCTGCTGTTAGGCTGGAGGGAGGCCACTATCCTGAGTCTGCATGGGTGCCAAGAGACAGCAAACCATGAGCTCAAAAGAATCAAAGCGTAACTGTCATTTGGAAGGCAAATTGTAAAACTATTGGCACCTTCTTTTCATTGTTGGCACTGGAGCCTTACTCCAGTGAAGTCCCACAAAAGACCAGCATGCTGGAAGAGGCCAAGCACCAGCTTCTCAACACACTCCAGCACCTTGGAGGGATTTGCAAGAATCTGTCACAGATGGAGCTTGTACTCTCAGCCTGAGGTAAATTATCAGTCTGCTCCTGAACAGTCATTTTGCTGAGTGCCTCTAAATCATTTTTTTACAGTCATGCCAGTTAACAAGTTGACAGTCAGCCAGCTTAACTTAAAACAGAGTGCAAGCTTCACTGTCCTCAGTGGAAGAGACAGTGTCTGCTCCACCCTCCCTCCGTGGGATTCTGCAGCTTCCCATAGACCCCTAACCGATGGCTGAATGCCACAAGTTACACTTCTGAATGTGTCATTACTGCCGTTTTACTATAGTGACTGATTTATTATGCAGGTCTGTGGTTGCACTGTAATCAAAAATCCATATGGCTTGAGGGAGACAGGATAGGGTAACCAACATTAGTGTAGGGTGGATTTGAACCCTTAGGTGTTGACTTGTCACCAAAAGTATTTGGCTTTGCAGTAGATTGCCTTCTTATTATAAGAAAAAAATATGATATTGGATTAAGTCCTTGTTGTACATTAATGTAACTCAAAAGACTTAAAAAGAAAGGAACAAAAGGGCAGTCATATAGAATGTGATATCTGAAACAAGAGCCAAATTAAAAATGACTAGATGTTTACTGACCAAAGAAAACAAGTTCCTGTTAGACCCAACCTGCCTACTCCTCTCCTAAGGCTCTTCTACCAACTCATGGGAGCTCTATGGTAGAAATTTGTTTATTTCTGTTTTGGTTTGCTCCAACCTTATTGTTTGTCAGCATTCAAGCACCTCAATAAAAGATACCTAAGAGCACAGTCAATCAGTACTACAAAATAATATAAATATCACTTCCACTTAATGACATGTGGTAATATTCCCAGTGACTAGCCCAGAATAAAAGGTTCCTTTGCATAATACTTGAACTATGAAGATCTAATTTCACGTCTCCACAATAGACACGTGAAAAATGGAGTAATTAACTAATTGTTACAACTATAATCTTAATTCTTGATTTGGACTCCATTTATCAATGAACTTGTGTTAATACAGTATGGTTTACTTTTTATTATTTTAAGGAAGGAGAGGGGCAGTCTTAGAAAGCAGGAATGGCCTTACAGCCCGTAGGTCCATCTAATCCAACGTCCTGTCTCCAAAGGAGGAGAATTATGGACCAATCTGTCAGGATTCCTGGATGTGCAAAACAGTAAAAAGCTGGCATAAAAACATTTTACCATCAAAGATTGTGGGCCAATGTTAGACACACATGGTACTGAGGAAAGAAGATTGACCTTACCAAGAGAGAAGGGGAGCTGAGAGAAGATGAGGAGGAGCGTATTTTTGCCAGTAGGCAGAAGTACCAGCAGCCCAGGATCCCTAGTCTGTTCCTTATCAGGCAGAAAGATGGTAAGGATGGCAGAAACAAGATATGGCCAATGGGGTGGACAATAAATTGCATGAAGAGTTGAAGCAGCTGGAGAAAATACAGGAGTGTTGAGAACATCCTTACTTCAGGAGCTATATCACTGAACATCAGTGTGTCCAGTGCCAAGAACAGGGACCTGTTAAATAAGGAAGTTTCAGGGAAGAATGAGAACAAAGCAAGAATATATACTTCTTCCATGTCCTCTTGTGTTTCATCTGTTTTTAGTTCAGGGATTTTCCTGAATTTGTGATGGTTTGTCTGTAGAAGAACCCTAAAGGACTTATTTTCCAGGTACTTGTGCATACTTGTCACAAAATCACATGTATTTCTT
>WAAB01010785.1:71258-107027 GCA_013389865.1 Piaya cayana
TAGAGAGCAATGAGGTCTCCTCTCAGCCTCCTCTTCTCCAGGCTAAACACCCCCAGCTCTCTCAGCCGTTCCTCATAAGGCCTGTTCTCCAGTGCCTTCCCCAGCTTTGTTGCTCTTCTCTGGACTCGCTTCAGAGCCTCAACATCCTTTTTGTGGTGAGGGGCCCAGAACTGCACACAGGATTCAAGGAGCAGTCTCACCAGTGCCGAGTACAGAGGGAGAATAACCTCCTGGACCTGCTGGTCACACCATTTCTGATATAAGCCAGGATGCCATTGGCCTTCTTGGCCACCTGGGCACACTGCTGGCTCATGTTCAGTCGGCTGTCGACCAACACCCCCAACTCCCTTTCCTCCTTATGGGTAAGTTGCAAATGGGACCCACAGACACCTATGTCAAGGTTAAAATTTCTGTTTGTAGTTAGTGTCTAAGGTGAAGTTCAACCACTTTTTCTCCTCCATTCTCTCCCTGCTTCTTTTCTTTTCATGGTTTCAGGTACATCTCTATGAGAAGCTGGTTTCAGTGTTCATGTAGACTTAACGGTCTATGTTTGGTCTCACTCCTACTCTGCATTTCTGTCTCCTTAGCTGTGAGCCTACAATTGTGTGGGGGCTTGCATTAGAAACTGACTCATTGACATGATAAAACTATACAGGTGGGGATGGACGAAGGGAGGAAGAGTGTAGAAAGTTGTTAAATTGGCTTCACCAAGTTCTTTGGGAAGATAAACTTTTCTTCTCTCTGTGCACAGCTTCCTCCCCCTCATTCTCTATCTTTGCCTACCTGAGCAGTCCCACCTGTCATTTGTAGATAGTGTTTCTTGCAATCAGTTCTTCACTTCCCATGCGTATAGATGTGTGTTGTAATAATAGATCAAAGTCCTCCTATTTGTCCTGTACGCCTTTTCACTAGTACAGGGAAAAGAGCATTTGTACTACCGGAGCATGCAGGACACAGAAAATGAGCAGCACGTCAGGTTAAAGCAATTACAGTTCTGAGCTGTAAGGATCATGTGTTAACGGGGCTTTTCAGGCAAGCAACTTGGCCTCTGACTGCTCGTGGGGATGCTGGGTGGTATAATGATAGAATTTTCACATGGCCAGCATTTCATTACATCATTTGTTAGCATATAGAATATCACAAGGGAGTTCTACTTTATTTAACACAGTAACAATGAACAGCTGGCTGCATTACAGCCCTCTGTGTCAGCGAGGATACAGTCAAAATATATTAGTCTAACTTAAAACATTCAAATTACATTTTTATATGTTGGCTAGTGTGCGCTGTGAATGAGCAAAACAAGGAAAAGACAATCCAATAGTGGAAATAAAATGTCAAATATAATGAGAGCCTGAGCACTATGCAGAAAAAATGTTGGCATGAAAGGTGTTAGAGGGATTTAACCTATTTAAGGGGCATAGATTTTAAAGTTACCTAGTTTCCAAGACTGCTCGGTTGCCTAACAGGACTTTAAGCCAAGAGTTATATATGATATAATGTTTATATCTCTATTCTGATAAAATTATGATTTTACTTGCCTGAGAATTCCAGTGTTAATATTGTCAGCTGTTAGCTCCTTTCATGCCTCTGTGAGTTTACTAGAGCCATTTGATCGTTCCCAGCTACTGGCAGTGCCTGTTCTATAGGGCTGTTCTGCACCATCTCTCTTCCCTTCTCCTCCAGACATATCAGAGAGCATCGTTGATGCTGCACAGAGGACGGTAGACCTTCTCTGCCAATTTTGATATGTAAATATAGAGAAGACTAGAACCATCTGCATCACTGTGAGATGTGCCACAGAACCTGGTATGTGCAGTTACAGCCTCTGTAATGGCTAACAGACTATGCTCCATTAATCTCTTCTTTCTCATTCCTATGTGGCCTTCACCAAATCTTCTAATTTTTCTTAGTCTCTGCTCACCAACTAGAGAATTAGGTTTAAGCATGAATTTCTCACGTGTTTTGACAGATGGATAGAGCTCTGTGATCTATTCCATAGCAAAATATAAATACTCTGCACACACTCCCATTCTTGTGGGACTTCTGGTGAAGTTTACTGAAGCGTATGCAATATTATAGAAGTTAATAATAGGAAGAAAGGGACTTAGATTTTACTTCTTGCCAGTTCGTGGTATTACCCACAGATCTTTTCACAGTGCTTGGCAAATGTAGCTGAACAGGACATTGTGTTCCCACAGTTGCTATACAAGATATTTTTTCTGTGACATTAAAACATGGGATTGACTGTAAACGTCCTCTGATGATTGGCCTGATTTTTCTTAATTAAGTGTGCATATTTATACTTTGGCATTTGTATTTCTCTAACAGCCATTAGAATAATATTCTCATTAGCTTTTCTTGCTACTAGAAACAATTAGACGCATTCAGCATGACCACTCTTACAGCAGCCGATCTCTTTGGGTGTTTGTTGTTTGCACTGCTTTTCTCAGAACATCCTCGAGCTCACCTGTTATTCTGCTTTGGAGACAGATGGCCAGAACAAAGTAAGGGTTTCCAGTTTTAGAAAGCTGAAGAAAGTTATCAGAAGAAACCCCAAAGTTTCTCATTCCACTGAGTGAACAAAGGGTTGAGGTTTTGTTAGACAATTAAATGTAACTTGGTCATCCTAAAAAGAAATGAAAAGGGGTGCGAAATTGGGAAGGGAAAAAAATGAAAAGCAAGATGCAACAGTAGCCTTGGCATATCAGCTTCAAAGGTTTTCAAGATGTCCCAGTTTAGGGCTGAACAATTAAAAAAAACTGAATGATATTTTGCTGCTAATTTTTTTCTTCAGAAATAGTTTTCTGATTGTGAAAGACACTGAAAGAGAAATACTGTCCTCAGACTCAACTGAAGTGAATCAAAATTCACTTTTACAGTTCCTCTAAAACAAATATAAAAAGACTGATATTGTCTTACATCTTATAGTCACTGATTGAAAAAGCAAGATGTTAAGAGTGAGTGAAAAATGCCTAATGTAGAGACTCTCAGCTGCTTGAGTCCATGACTGACAAATGTTCTTCTGGAAATGGACTGCAAAACATGGAATGCAAAGGTCCTGCCGGCCTTCAACAAGTAAACCACATTCCTGCTTTTCAAGCAAGAGATGCTGAAACACAAAGCTGCTATTCTTAAACACAGCTTCTGGTGGAGAAGTGTTAAAATGGTTTATTAGCTAGCACAAACATGACTAGAGTCTGGTGAAGGAAGGTGCCTAATGCTTGTGGTATCCCAGTTGAGGAGGCAGGCAGTACAAAATGCATGTGATGCCTCTTAAAGAAGAAAACACTAAGTTGACTCTTCTGGGCCTCTTGAGTGGAACAAATGAATTAGAATAAAAGATTCAGTATTTCAAGTTGGCTCAAACATTTCAAATTACAAACACACAGAGGACACAAATGTAATAAAAATTTTATTGTCTTCAGAATAATGGAGAGAGAGATTTATTATGGTTTTTGTGCGACAGCAAATGATGTAATTAAGACTGTGCTATAATAACATTTGTGACAACAGCTATTTTTAAGGCCCTCAAACTCTTTGACAAACCCTAATTTTAAGCTTTCTTGCTTCCTGCAACAGATGATTAAAAAAATTAATCATATTCATGAGCCTTTATTAGGCTTGTTAAAAAAAAAAAACAACTGTAGAAAATAAAATAAAACATATCCTGGTTCCAGGTTGCATCATTTAACAAAAATAGGTTAAGAAACACCACAACAGGATTCAATGGAAAAAAGTATCTCATAGGTAACAATTTCTATGACTACTTTGTTTGGATAAAGGTTAACACAGCACATTTTTTACCTAAAATTATGTATTCCAGCTAGCCCTAAATGCTCCCGCACTGCAGAGCTAATGTGTGTTACTTGCTAATTTCCCTTTTAGCAATTTAGCAGCGCCATGATATTAAAACTTCAATGTAGCGTATCAGTTAAAGAAGTCAGTGACTCTCCTTCGGTATTCTCTTAAGTGAATGTTTTGCTATATAAGGATGAAATTAAGCATGTGCTTAATTGATATGTTGAGTCAGTGCCTGAGTGTATCTGTACAGTGCCTGTAGTGACCCTGTAAAATGCTTTGCCACAGTGGATGTTCAGTGTGGGGCTTTTTGGTGCTCAGCAAGGGTTGATACCAGCTGGGCTCTCCTTCTCCTGGGGGGATACGCAGTAGTTAGACCTGCAGCACTAATAGTACGTAAGTAAAACATTTAATAAACCAGGCTGTCTTTAACTTTCATTGTCGTTATTTTCCAGACACTGAAAGTTTAGCTTATTTTTGAAAGAGACACGAGTATAAACTAGAGCATAACTTTTTTTATTAGTAGTAAATGTTACATGCTTCATTGCTGAAGAGCAGTATCAAAACTTTACACAGGATATCGAATTTAGTGCTGTTAAGGGAAAATGATCCATCTTCCCTATGCAGAAAGCATTACGTCACGAAAGGATGGAAACAAAGAGCTCTGAGGGATTGGGATAGGCAAACTTCCCTCCTTTCACAGGAAATGGGTGAAGCCTTGCTTGAAATTATTATTCAGACGTTTTGTGCTCTGAAGGAAATGTCTCCTGATAGCACAAGCTATTGGTTTCCTGTTGTGAACTAACAGTTTTGGCATAACCAAGAATGGACAGGAAGGGCAAACGATTGGGGGGTCATTTGAAGAGCTTGTTTTAATGAAAAGACCAGCCCAAGTGAGCAGGAAGAAATCTGGCCTGAAAAAAAACCCCATGCAACGAAAAGGGGGAGGCAGGGAAGAAAGGGGGTCAGTTGCTGATTGCTACAATATCATTGTGGGAATAAATAACAACAACAAAAAAAAACCTAAAACCAAACCAAGCACATAATGCTTAGCAGAAAGTGGGGGGAACACTGTAGCTGAGCAGGAAACATCGTGAAGGGAGAAAGCCCTTTGTATCCTACCTAATTAGAGCCTGATTCAACAAATATATATCCGGCTTCTACACTGAGGGAAGCCATTTTTGGAAGTTTTCACAGATGCGGAATTGTTGGGTTTTTTTCACCCAGAACCTTAGAACAGAGGCTCTTTCAAGTGCTATTTTTCAATCATGGTGTATAAATAGCACAGCCAGCAGGTCCCTCAAACTGCCTTAGCACTGGGCATCCGACTGCTTGTCTTCCATTCAAAGAAAAGCAAGGAAAGGGAAAGCCACACATGACATCTCCCTACCTCAGGCCTTCTCCCCAGCTTATTGTGAGTGCAGAAAGGAGGTGGCCTCCCCTCTGCTTTTCCTGAGGTCTCTGGGGATCAAGTGAAGCTTCACAGGCTTGCAAACTCACCAGGACTGATTTTGGCTCTGTACAAAAGTGGCCAGTGCCCTGTGCCTGGTTACAGCTCCAGAGCCCCTCCAAACCCTTTCTCCTGAAATACAAGCTGATACCTGTGCACCCCTTGCTGGATGGTGGCAAAGCATGAGCAGGAACTGCTTGCTGAAGCCCTCTGCAAGTGGAGTTTCTTACAGGGTTTCATTTCCAGGATAAACCCAGCGTTGATGACCTCTTCTTTATAAGACGATGGTATAAGCATCATTTTAACCATTCAAAGCATTTAAAGGCTACTTCTAAAATAAATGAAACCTGCTTGGATTTGTGTTATGTACCTTTGGCAGCAACCATTTTCACCCTTGCAAAGATCATTTTCGTTGTATGGAAATTCAAGTTGTAGAAGAGGGCTGCCCATTTCTGAAAACAAAACATGAAAGGAGTCGCTTTGTGCTTGCTGATTCTTAAAAGGCCTTCCCTCAAGTACTTTTTATGATGCCAAACCCACAACAGTTTGGAAAAATCTGCCTGAATTTGGTTTTGGATTTAGTTTAGATAGAATTTTTAAAACCATGTGAAACAACCTTTCTGCTTTCTAATCTTAGAAATATACAAAACTTCAGTCACGTTTGAATCGCGCTTTTTTTAACATCTCCTTTTAAATATTTTTGTTTCCATCTAGGACTGCCAACATTACCATGGAAACCCCCAAAAATACAGACTCTCCCAGCCTTGTGAGAGCGCACCTGCAAGAGCAAGAATCGCCTGTCAAAAGCGACTCTCCTTCATTATTGGTGTCACCTAAGGACATTTTTTGTGGTCAGTATGATTTGTTATCTCAAGATTTATTGAAAGGATGTTCTTAGAATTGGTACAATTTGGAATCTTGCCATGGATCAGTAACAAGTGTCTGCTCTCCAAACATGCTCTCTTTAACAGAATATCTCAGTTTCAAGAAAAAATCCAACTCTTTGCAGACTGTAGAGTTGAGGTTGGAAGTCCTGCAATAACAAGATGAAATAAGCACTCATCTCAGTGAGACAAACAGATGTAAACCAAGATCCTAATAAACTGTCTTAATACAAAATTTTCCACTGGCTTCAGAAGGACTTGGATCAGAATTACAAAGAGAATTGCAAGAATTTATCTGGTTCTTCCTAGCAGAGAGGTAGAGCATGTTTACTCTTGAATAACTGACTACTATGAAAACTGGGGAAAAAAAAAGCTTAGACCTTTATACATTGCTCATTTTATATGTGATTATTTTTTAGTTACAGGATTAAATTTTAAGCAGCGTGATGTGGAATTTTACAACTGCAACTAAGCCTCTGCAGTTCTCAAATTTAAAAAGAAAAGATAATTACAATGGATTCATATGTATTTTTTCCATATGAAAGGAACCTACTGTGGTAGAACTGAATTCAGATAATCTGGCAGCATACAAAAATACATTTCAAGACAATGTTCTTAAATTTCTTAAATTATATTAACTAAAATTGACAAGATATTTCCATTTTTTGGTGCTTACTCTCTGTTCTTAGCTATATGAATTTTATAGTTTGCTTGCTAAATTGTTACATTTCCAGTATTTGGAGGCTTTTGATTTTTTGATCTGTATATTGTTCTGCAGGGTAGCGGCAATTTGACAGCAAGTGTGCATCACTAATGAGCACCACTGGGAAAAGAGAGATTTTGTTTGTTTCTTTCTTTTTACTGAGGAAAGACTTTCCATAGATCCCCAAACCAGTGAAAAAAAAACAAACCAATGAGCTTTAAATAATGTTAGGAATGCACTTTTATATTATTAACAGTAATACAGGAAAATCTACTTTATTATTATTGATAGTAGTAGTAGTATTCAAGCATACTGAAAAACTTAACTTAAATGCATTCAGGTCTTGCCTAGATTTGCTTTTCAACAATGTCTTAATGAGCAAACTCCTTGGTAGAATTGCTTATAAGCACAGACAAACCTCAGGAATGCTACCTGTAACATCTGCATGGTATGTCTGATACGACGTGATCTTCTTCAAATCAATAGGACGTTTTGTGAAATTAGAGCTATTCCACATAAACAATTGGATGGTATTCCACTATCAGACCTCACCTCTCCAGGAACACTAAAGAACGAGAGCAAAGAACAGGTTCAGACCTCAGAGTGTTTTTGCTACAGAGCTGAGTCTGAAGACAGATGCTATCAGGCAGAACACAGAAACTGTATGTGACAAACGAGTACACAACTGTGGCACCATCTCACACTACTATTCTCATCAGAATATATGTGTTTTGCAGGACTGGAGCTTCATGTTGTACACATGGAAGATTTTCAGAGTAGCAGTCTGCTTCTTCCGAGAAGAAATCTTTCCAGAAGTGCACAGGTACTATCAGCAGGAATGACGGTCATTCTCATGTAGCCAGCTCACTCCGCTATTAACAAAATCTCTGTCCTAATCACAGTGTTGAAATACTTTTTGCTGATTTACCACCTTTAAGTACAGTACTATCAAAATTCTGGAATTTGCAGTCAATAAGGTTTCTAGATAACAAGATAAATGCTTTCCCAACAAACACTGATTCAAATGTACACTCCCACTGCTTCAATTTTTTCTCTAGGCTAAGTAGATGATTATTTAGTGTTGCTACAAATTGGCACAGTGCTATACTTATGCTGCTCACCAAAGAGGTGGTTGTGTTTCAGCATTAGGTGGGGAGTATTCCTATGCGTGCATTGGTGCTCAAAATGACCATTTGAAAAGTTCTGTCGCATTTGTTCATTGAGGTTGATTGATGTTGCAAGATGGGAGTAAAAGCAGAATTTTCCTACAAAGGTGGGTAGAAATCCTAGTGCCAATCAGATTAAATTGAAAAAGGGTTATAAATTGTTTGAGTTCTTCCGTGGCAAATACCATGGAAACTGCTGATACATTAAATGCATGGGGGTTATCGTGTGAGGTTAATTTTTCAGGAATGAAGTGGAGAAATTAAATTAACTGTAGTGGAAGTTATAAATTGACATACATTTGAGCTCATTTATCTTAAAATTATTCCTGTTCCTTTGGCTGAATAAGAAAAAGTAGGTTTTGCTGTAATGCCTCTGGTGTGCTAGCAGTTTTTTAAAGGAGATAGATATTAAAAAGCCACAGTTTTGTCTAAAAATGAAGTAGACACTTTATGGACAAAGTTGTCTTTTTAAGAGGACTAGTAAATTGTGGAAAGGGTAACTTAGTATTATGGTATCTATCTAGATTTGACTTTTAACCGTATTTAAAAATATTGCCACATTAATGACAACTTTCAGAAGGAAAACCTCAAAAACTGCAGCTGTTACAAAAGTTTAAAAAGAAAGTTTAGAAAGAAACCAACCAAGAGTGACATTTTCACCATTCATCTTCATCTCTGTCTTTTTAAGCTCAACCTCTGCCTCTTAATCTCAATTTAACATTACATGGTAAATTGTAAGAAGTAGAAGCTTCATTTATCTGTTTCTTGCATTTTCCTTTCCAGCTTCTTGCTCTGAATATCCTCCATCAAGTTAGTTTATAGCAGCATGAACTAGTGATAAACTGTGGTCCCAGTACAAACAGTTGCTTTTACAGACTTTTGGATTATGACTCGGAACCTCTTTCAATCTTCTTGAGTTCTGCCTGGAAAGTCGGTTGTTTCCATGCCAGCTGGGAAGTCTCCTCACCTAGGCTGGCTTCCACATCACAGGAGTCAGACAGTCTTCCTAACACTGGTCTGAGGAGCAGAGCTGGTCACAAAACGCTACAAATTCCATTATGCTTATAGCCATAGATCGATTTATGAGAAGGGACTTGTGCTCTGTGTTCTTGCACATCCTCTATGCAACAGTGTCTTCAGGTTCCCAACCTAAATACTCAGCTGCTGGGGAGGGGGTTTCTTCCTCAGTTCTCTGGCTAAGAGCTCTTACCCTAATGAGCAGCAGCTTTGGCATTGCGTCTTTTAGCTAACAGTTCAGGCCAGATGCCTTTTTTCTGATTTACATACATGCCAATCATTCCAGGATGGAACTAATAATTGTATTATAGCAAGAGAGATGCAGAGTTTGTAGGAAGAGAACATAACATGTAAAATTTTTATTAGGTCAATTAATATAATTGGAAAAAACAGGCAGGCTTTGAGACTAGAAGTCTGAAAGGAGTGGCAAAATCCAAGCTAGAAACAAGACTAGGCTCATTTCCTCTTAGTTTAATCTAATTATGTTAGTCAGGGCACTTGAGAGATAAGGGTACTTAGCATGTGTAGAGCAAAGCTCCCTTCCATATGACAGAAATCGTATTCTGCTGGGGAAAGTTACGGTGCAAGGTGAGCTACACATGCCTGTACATCAGTTTTCAGAGAGACCTCCTGCAGCCCTTAATTGCTGACACACATTTAGCCACGGTGTCAGCCTACACAGTATTTCAGTCTGCCACACAGAATACAGGCTCTGCACTGTTCAAAACTAATCTGTACGAATATCACACTGTGGCTTCATTGGTGGCTCTCTAACTGCTGAGGAGTCTGAGTCCTTCTCTGAGAGACCAATAGGATCTCGGCACCTGTGATTTTGGGAGCCCCTTTGGGTCTACTCTGGATTCTCTCCCTGAGCTGGTGGGTGGATGAGATTCCAATCAGGCAAATGGATGGATTACCAATAAGTCTTGTTGTTTGGCCATCTGGACATGCTGTTGCCGCCAGGCTCATTTTTCAGCTTGATGACTGTAATGATTTTGGCAGTGGTCGTGGCTGCTCCCATTCATTCTTTTAACAATTTCCATTACCCTGGCCAATTATGTTTGGGGTCCTGGCCTTTTCTTTTAAAGTTACGTGTTTTTATGTTTCAACATCTCTGAACAATGATTTGTATGAGTATGTCCCTTTGTGGCTGCTCCTCATCTTCTTGGAGCACTTTTACATACAGCATATGCCTTTTGAGCTAGCTTGTGACAAAGTGACTCAGACAATGCTGCTCTAAATAACCTTCCCAGAAACAGTGGGTAAAAAGTAGACAAGTCTCAACTCTTTGTTTTGCTGGACAGGGCATGCACGCTAAGGATACAGTCAGAAAGATGGAAAAAATGTGGATTTGGTAGTGGTGTCAGTAGCAGATCCCAGCTGTTCCCCCTGTTATAGCACACATAAGGACTCCTCAAACAGGCCTGGTTTCAACTGCATCTTAGTCTATAGTTTTGTCTATCTTTAGTATTTTTTTAGCCTCAGCAGGCTGAAATAAGCATCTTCTTGTGTATTTTTAACAGGAAGAAGAGTCAGCAAACAAATACTGAGATAGTCTGTCCAGGCACCCAGGACCAAAGCTAGAATTATAGGATATTAAATCACTTTTTCTGAAGCATTGTTAAGCCTCATTCTTGCAGATCCATACACACTGTCCAGTGCATATCTTAACCCAGTGGGGAAAAAACAAGTTCCCAAACATGTTTGAAATACTAAACTAGTCCCAGGAGGAAAAACCTAAACAAACAATATCTCCCTTGCTGGACACACCCAATCCTTCCCTAATCTAAACATCCACTGATACTCTTAACACTTTCTGCTAGGAACTCTAACTGTTTTAATGCTAGGAAGGAAGGCTTATCCTGCTTGTACATTATATGCCTCAGCCAGCTGCATGCTGTGGATTCTTAGAAGGGCTCTCACACAGAGAAAGGGATTCTGTATAAAAATGCTGCTGCACTAGGACTAGGTGGTGAGTAGCAGTGCCTGGTCATTAGGTCACCACCGGTGATGACTGATGGTGACTGGTTCCATCAAATACACAAGGGGCTGAACGGCAGACAGAAATTCTGGCAGAATGGCTTCTAAATGACACAATTCTTGTTATCAATGTGTACTGGTGTACATACAAATTGCAATAAAAAAGACCAGGCATCTCTAATTACCATTGCTAACTTGCAAAAGTAGGGTCGGCTACTCTTAGACTCTTGGTACAAGAAGTCATAATATGAATTAAAGCCATACTTAGTGAAAACCATCAGTTACTACCAGAAATAAAAGCATTTCAGATTTTCCCTTGAATATATGCTTAATAGTTTCAAATCTTTGAAAGCATGTACCAGCTTCTCCCTGTCACACAGCTGTACTGACTCCCTTGTCTTTGGATTTGGTCCAGATCTTGTCTTCGGAATGACAAGAAGTTTTGTCGACAGTGTAGTTAAGCAACAACGAGTATGCCAGTAACAAGACAGACAAATAAAAAAATACCCTATCAAACAAGTAAGGGTCAAAAGCCTTGCGAAAGGCTGGATAAGTCTTCAGCACCAACAGGCACATAGCTATAGCCCTGGAGGTTTGCTTAAATGTACCTGAGACAGCCGCTCCTTGAAACAGGTTTTGAGACACAACCAAACTTCTGCCTTCCAGGGGGGCCTTGCAGACAGCCTGAATCCAAATGGTCTAAAAGTGCTATGGGTCCTCACATCACACCGTATCATCTCTTACCAGAAAGACCACGGGACAACTTTTCCATCTAACCTCGAACATTTGGCCTCAGTACAAGGGCAGATGGGATACAGGAAGGTGACTGCACCAGGTAATGCTTGGAGCCTGCTAGCACTGAGGGATAAGGGATCAGATGCTTGAAGCTAAATTGAGTTTTCTCTGATTATGCCAGTCAGATAAACAGCCTCAAATTTGCTCCTGAGGCCTGATAGGGAATTTAGTTCAAAGCAGTCATGAAGTTGTTCTTTTAGGCTATACTCATCTCATCAGACTTCCCTGTCCACAGGATCAAGAAAATTCAAAAAAACTGCACATCAGGTATGCACAATTTCATAACAAATGCAAATACACACTTTAAATGTTATATGGACTGCATTTATAGCATGCTGGAGGCCTACTTAAATACTAGTATTCACTTTTCTTAAGTGCATATGTAATTCATAATGGCCAGCTAACTTTGTGAAGTTCTTCATGCTTGAAGGCTGAAATACTTACACATACATCAGTACCCCCAAAGAATTATGGTAAAAGAAAATAGGAAAATTCACTCCCTATAGAGAAGACTCCTCCAGGCTTTAAGGAGATATAACTTCCAATTAAAGCTTTATGGAAGGCCCAATACATGGAATGTGACTAAGGCTCAATATTACTGCAATGTATGTCTGTCTGACAAGGTGCCTACGGCACTGCTGTATCATTACAAACATGTACCAGTAAATCCACCTCTGAATGCAGTCCATCTGTCTTGGGAATGAAGTTCATCTTTCACAGTACAACATGGTCTTCTAGACAGAAGGAGAAAGAAAAAACATTTATCATTCTTGTGCCAGGCAGAGTCCAACTTGAAAGAAACCGGATGAAATGCGTATCATTCATCTAAGGAACAAATCCACACTACAGATTTGTCTGAGAGACAAGTGAATGCAATCCAAAAAAGCTATCCATTTCAGAATGAGAGGCTTGAATTCAGTCCAACCAGAAAATGCATGCTGAGTAGCATCCATTTATTCAGGGTAGTAATAGCTTTTTTTAAAAGCATGTTGCCTTGATCATTTGTGCTAAACATGGCATATACACCAAGAAAAATTCCCATCTTTGCGAATGCAGGCTATCTGCCAGCTCCACAATGGGAATTTTTTTTTTAAATAGCTACTGCACTAGGGCTGTTGCCTGCAGAGCAGGTTTTATATGTTCAGCCTACTGCGATCATCAGGTCTGAGTGCACAGTAAATGGAATTCACAAGCCTTTCCAAGTCACCTCCTGTGTAAAGCTCTGAACAGACAGTCCCAGAAGTGAAGTAAGGAACAACTTCTCTCTCCGCCCCTTTGGGCAGCTCTCATACATGCTTTTAGCAATACCTAAAACAAGAAAAACACCTAGATCCACTTCACTGGCATTAACAGAAACAGAACGGAAATGAGGAGCTGATTAAGCAGTGAGCCAGCTTCACATGCAGAGAAACGTCCAACTTTCTTTCCTAATGACTTTTTTTAAACCGCTTCAGTTTAGCTTGTATTCCAGTTCAAAAAAAAAAAAAACAACACTCTTGGCCCATGAGTACTCAGTGCCTACACAGATGAAAGCTGTGAGAGGCCTTAAATGACTTCAGCAGGAAACTACTGGGAAGGGGAGTGGTCTGTTTTCCAACAGTCCCATTTCTAGGAAAAATCTTTTCAAGTTCTGCATACGAAAACGAAACAGGATTACAGCACTGCCTCTCTCTTGGAGACAATCGCAACAACACTTTCGCTGCTCCCATGCTGGTGTGGTGTAAAGTAATTCCCTTTGTTTACATCTCTCCTTCTCTGTCTTAGGATTCTTGGCTCAGGAACAGCACTTTAGATTGAAGTAATTTTTAGAATCAATGCATTTAAAGTCTGCTCAAATAGGACCTGCAGGGGTTTTTTTCAGGTAACCTTGATGAATACTATGTTTTGCTGTTGAATTCTTAAATACATCTGCCATTGCCCAAAACCCTTACAAACTGTTTAGTGAATTCAGGAGTTTTCCACTTTGTAGCGATGACAAAGCACTAGACTACTATAAAACCCATGACGGAGAAGCTGAGCAATAACAGACGCCAGCCAAATAGATCACTGAGGTGGAAGGTCATCCTTGAACACTATTTCCATTTTTCCCCTCTTGGTAAATTGCTCTGGGAACAATCCTCTTCTCTAGCATAATGTAATCAAGAATTAGAAAGTCACCACCACTTATGCAGAGCTGCAATTCCTGGCCTGAGTAGCCATTTGGGGAATTTTAACTGATGTCTCCACCCAAGCAGCATGTGGAACCAATGTAATGGCTAACACAATTCAGAGCTTAAAATGGAGTGATGTTGCAGTTCCAGCTGTTTTTGTAAGTCAGTACAAGAGATTTTTGGAAGCGTTAAAGGAGAAACAAAGGTAAGGAGTGACTCCTAGTCTGATGATGCACACTAAGGAACATGTGAGTGACAATGCAAAAAGCAAGACAGAAGTAAAGCATCTCTAGACAGTATTACATAGCACCATGTTCTGGACCAAGACAGTAATAAGAAAGTGAGGACTGGTAGGACCTAGTTAATGGGAAAGAGTGCATTATTTTTTATCTCTGTTTTTAGAAAAAAAACACAGCTCTCTACATATGGAAAGAAGAAGATATATAACAGCCTAGGAGTAGACAATCAAGCTTTAATTCCAATGCAGGAGAAAGGTTCTTTGTAAGTAGACTTGGTCCAAGTGCCCTTACAGGTATGGTGACTCACAGTGCTCTACAAATCCCTTAATTATCAGACAGCTGCATCTCCCTATGTATCAGCTTAATCCAAGCTAACTCTGGAAGGGCCTTTTTTTTTTCCAGGAATTCATCTATACTTTTTACCAAATAAGTTTCCACATTGTCCCCTAGCCCTAACGTGCAGAGACCCCAAATCACTGGCAAGGCATGATTACAACAAGCATTTACCTTATTACCAAAAAATATATTTCCAAGGTCCCTGTTTATAAGCAGAAGTTCTCAGCTAGCTAATTCTGATGCAGCTTTGTAGCAATTTAATCAGTACTTAGTATTTAATAAGTATTTAGTAGCAAGTTGGTAGATCTGCTGCCATCCAGGGGCCCTGTTCAAGAGTTAACTGCCAGCAGATTCTGTCTTCCCAACAGTATTCCTGACTCTCTGAAGACAAGAAACATACTGTTTTGTAGAGAAGCACGTGGGGAAGAAAGGTCAAATCTTAGGGAGAAGTCCCCTTTGTGTGTGTGTTTATACCTGTACACCTCATACCTGCATCTACCACACCTGATCCTTATCCGTCTGAAAGAATCCCTATGGCTACATTATTTATTGAGATCAAGGCGAAGTTCATTGTTTTCAGAGTTCATCCATCAGGACTAACAGTACAGGTAGGATGCTAGAGACAATTTATCCAGTGAAAAGAACCATCTCTCCCTCGCAGTGTTTCTTTGAAAAATTCCAGATACTCCAATGTCAGGTAATGCAGTTCTTAATTCCCATTACAACACCCCCCTTACAACACTCTAAACCTCTACATCCCAGTTTCATATCTGTAAGTAGGACTCACCTCACAAACTAGATTGAACTAGGATCATTTTTGCCAAGCATATTCTAAAAGGCTTTAATTCCCAGATAATCTGGTCTGGAGAAAGAAAATTGTAATCTCTGGAATGGTAATAAAATTAAACTGTTTGAAAATCATATACTTCAGGCTTGCAAGAGTCCTCTAACACACTACCACAAATGCAAGAGCCTCTAAAATTACTAGGTTGAACTTATAATCAATCTGACTTATGCAAAATGCTAGCTTTTCCCCTTTGAAATAAATTTAATATCATTTCCCTCTATCATTAACCAGGATTATTTAATTCCAAGGAAGAATCTATATACAGTCAATACTAATGAAGCACAAAATCAAGCTGAGGGCTTTTCTAAAATAAAACCATAGGATATCATTGCAAATCAATGGTAAAAGGGTATTTTAGAGTGCACTAAGCAGTGGAGTAACTTAGTTACATGGCATCTGATGAGCAAAAGGCATACTGATTGTTTTGCAGTCCATTTCTTAAAACCAAAACAGAGGCTCTCACCTTGTTTTCTCCCTACAGATTAAAAAATCCTGCTTTTTTTTGGCATAAACTGTTGTTTTCAGATAGACAGACTATGAACAGAAGCAAAATATGAAGATAGACTTCCATGCATTGTGTAGGGGTTTTTTTTGTCAGTTGAATTTTTTTTAAATAATCAAATTAATTTTAAACTAATATTCTTGAGGAAGAGAGCCTACTTCAGACACAGAATTATTGAAAGAGTTGCCTATCTTGCAGAATTTTCCTGTAGATGCGCTCTTAACATTCTTTATGCTTTACTCTCTTGACAGGAGTGATTTTCCCTGGACATCAGTGATTCATGTGAACTCCAGATCACTTCAGTGAGGCGTAATCTTACAAGGAAGGACATGCAACATATTACAGATGAAAACCTTAAAAAGGATCCAAAACCAGTTAGCAACTGCATCTTCCGTAAGTGAAACCAGTCCATCTTGTAAAACCATCTCATAGGGGAGGAAAGGTCCAACAGTATTAACAATTAACAACAAATCCAGGTAAAACTATGGCTAAAACAGTAGTTTGGGAGAAGCTTTGAAAAAATACTTCGACTTTTTTTTTTAATCATATTGCTATCAGATAGATTTCCTAGTTTTTAAAAGTCTGTTTTACTGAAGCTTCTGAGCACCATTGTACATTAGCAAAGCATGTTTAACATCCAGGAAAAGTTTTCTACAACCCACTATTATTTTCAGACTAAAAGGGAAAAATACAGCAAAGCCTTCAAAGACATGAGTGAATTATTTCATCTTCTTACAAGTGCAGCATGTGCTCTCTCTTCTGCAATGACACAGTACAGAAAATGAGATGTAATTCATGCAATTCCTTTGCCAAATGAGTGCGATCTCACAAAGAATTGGCACATAATTCTAATTTGAGCTTTATTGTCTTAAACAAAACCAAACTTAATACCAAACATTATAATGTACTAACAGGGTGCTTCGACAGATATTTTTTTCCCCTCAATACAAGTGACTGCAAAGTGCTGGGCCTGTAATCCCAAGGATACTCTGTGTCCAAAACAGCAACATCGATGCAGCCAGGAATTTTTGTGTGCTATGGTACAATCACGTAAGTGAACCAGAGAAGAATATTTGACCTTTTGTTATTTCATGTACCAAGACAGAAAAGCATGCCTTTTCCTCAGTTCTACCTCAATGAACAGATGTGGTTTTAATCACATACTAAAAAAAAAACCCAACAATGCGCACAAGTTTCAAGCTGACTTTGAAATTTAGGAGTAAAATTATTTTTCAAAGAAAGTGATTTTCATCTAATTATCTTGAAACTGTGCATAAAAGAAAGACAGGCAGGGAGCTGGATAAATACACTAAGCAGAGGTTGGGTTGTTTGTTCGTTTTTCTAGTTGGAGAGAAAATTAAGGTAATTTTGATAAACAGGAAATCTGTTGCAAGACAAGAAATTTTAAAAGATGCCTCAGGGTCCAACTTAAAAAAAAGTATAAGACGTCCATCAATAACTTGATTTTATAGAACAGTATAAATCCAGATGCTACCTCTCTGCTATTGAACTGAAAGTTGGAGAGTAACTCAGTACACAGCTGGGCAACTTGCACCAGGAGCTGCTACTTTAAGCTATAGCCACTAACCTACATATCTCATGATATCCACCTCACTCGCCACCACCCCCAACTAGAAAACACTTCATAAATACCTAAAATCAGATTAGCCATTATTCTGAATAGCATTCCAGCTCTTGGACAAACTGCGTGTGAAACACAGTTCCAGGGAACACAGATTACAGGCCACTCTTCAAGACCAATTTTAAGAGGATGTATGTGGTATTGAGGAAATGTGCACACAGAGAAAATAGGTAGGTTACTAATGCAATCTGGACCTCAATTAGCATGAACTGTCTTTGTGAATATGGCCCGTATGAGGATAACATGCACAGTGGACAAAGGGATCTCTGTTCCACATCTGGGTGTTGTACCAGAAGCAGAGGGTGGAGGGAGGCAAAACGTGGGACTCTGATGGGAAAGTAAGATGCATGATGCTGGCATCTGGCAGCTATAAGAGACAAAATGAGGCAGAATTTGGCCTCTGGCTGCTTTCCAGGCAGGGCATACACAAGGATAACAAAAGCTTTTAACCCGTACAGAAAGGTCAGGATGGTAGGAACAGAATTATGGGCCATGTTCATACTTCAGCTGCAGATTTTGAAGGTTTATAGGGTTTCAGGAAAACTCTACCACAACATCCTATAATTAATTTTAAAACTGCATGCAGTCAAACTTCATCACAGATGACCTGGTCCACGGAACATCTAGACATATAGCTCCCACTGAAAATCAATGGGAGTTCAGTCCCTAAATAAGCTTTCTGACCAAATATTTTAATTTTTTTCCCTTTAAATATATAAATGGCACCCTCACTTTGAAACAAACCTCTCCTGCTCATAGCTTTTTTCAGTCCTACATTTCAGTGTAACTTTTCATGAGCATTACACCCTGCAGTGCCCTAACCAGCAGCACGTATAAGTTTCAAAGATAGTACTCGTTTGTCTCTGGAGCTCGTACCACTCACTTCAACAACTGCTCTTCAGCCTGTTCAGATGCCACTACCTCCATTTACAGGCTTTTGGAGCAAATTCCTCTAACATGACAGTCACAAGCAAAGACAAGATTAGAGATTCTGAACGAGTTCATGCCTAAAGTCAGTATTAAGGAAATTTCATGCAGATTTTCTTGCAATGCCTCAGACCAATCTGAGTTTCTAAAAAGCGAGTTTTTAATTATGAGCAGAGAAACAATAGCTCACTTCAACATGAAAAAGAACACACCCACTATTTTTCCATGCTCTGTAATTTAAAAGTAGGTCGACTCATTAGCTTTAAAGCTTTGAAAAATATTAAAACTGAAATATAGGGCTCAATTTCCTTTTTGTTTTTTAAGCCAGACCCAAAGATTGAAAAGTTTCAGACTAATGGCTGCTTTAAGATGATAAAAGGGGATGAAGTTTTTGAACTATGAATCTAACACTGCCAGAACAGATTGATTCCATAGTAAATTTTTAAAGAGAAAGTGAATTTTTAAACATCGACTAAATTTGAAACATTTAAATAAGACCAGAGCATTAACTGCACACCAATTCAGAAGTGCTACAGGCCTGTAATTTGTCACACTGCACAAATAGATCTACATGACTTTTCTCACTTTCTTCCCACGGTGCACACGTTCAGAATGCAAACAGGGGCCAAAATACACTTGAACAGAATGCCTACCAATTCAAAAGACTTCCTATATTCAATGTGAACCAGACAGAATCAATGCATAATGAAAAAAAAAGACTTTTTTGTTTCTCTGTACTTTCAAAATGTAATCCTGGAGGCCCAAATTACTATCTTGGCCATTTGGCAATTGATGACCACAGAACTATGATTAGTGGGACATTGACTCCC
Source organism: Piaya cayana (assembly GCA_013389865.1). Taxonomy (NCBI): domain Eukaryota; kingdom Metazoa; phylum Chordata; class Aves; order Cuculiformes; family Coccyzidae; genus Piaya; species Piaya cayana. The sequence continues at coordinate 90,525 of WAAB01010785.1, forward strand.
TAAGCACATTCTGCACAAACTGGAGGAACTTTTTGTATACACTGAGTTTGAAACTAAGTCCTTCAGTTCATCAGCACTACAGTGCCCAACAGGCACTGCTTTTTTGAGAAACATTCCTAGACCCAGCAGTTTGCCTGATTTTCAACAACACAAAGCCTCACAATTGCTAAAAACCAGACAAAGGCCAACCAGACCTGGCCTGGCTCTGCCACTGATGCTCTGCACACAAGTGGACTTAACTGTGAAGTTAACTGACTGAATGGGCTGAAGAGCGAAGCACTCCAAAGGGCAGGGAAGAAAAAGCAGTGTCAAACCACCCCATTGTGAGTCCACTCTGGCATCTGTATGGGCTCCTGGTGCCACCGGTAAGACCTATAAAAAAACCTCATAGCTCCATGCTGATGGTGAACCTGATGTCAATGCTTGCCTCCTCCCTGGCTCATGTAAATGTTCAGGGCAGGGAGGTGAGAGACACAGGAGCTACTGCAGAGTCTGGGTCATCCAAAGGCTGGTTAAATGAATTCAGGGATACAAGCAACTCACAGCAGCATAGCATACCACTGAACCACACCCTCCAAGTTATTTCCAGAATCCTAACAGCCAGTGCAGTCTAAGACCGTCTTGGGGTTTCCATCTGAAGTCCAGATCCTGTTAAGAAACAGTCTTGCAGGATTCAGGGCCACGTTCTATGCTTTTCAGGATTCTCTGTCCTTAGACTAAAGTTCAGGTTACTGATGCCCAGATAAACCTGGAGAAAAAACGTTGTTTTAAAATCTTGGTAGGCAAGTCAAACCCCATCAAAGCCCAACTACTCTGAGGTATCTCCAAGCTGCCTCCACTTCACTCAAACTAATTTGATTTTAAAACTGAAGTTTAGCAACTTGTCAGTAATCACTTTTTGAGTATTTATTTATTTTGTTGGGGAGGAAGGGAGAGAGGAGAGGAAAATCAAGCTATTTAGCTTTCCAAGTATTTAACATAAAACCCAAAAGAGCTCCATCTGGCAACCAGCAGGAATTCTAAATAATCTAAATAGTATCTACATAAGAACCAGGCTGTCTATGGAGTAAGACAACTTCAACTTTTACAGCCACAAGAAACCTTTATTAACATAAAAGGAAATTATAAAAAATTAAGTTAGAACGGGAACAAGAGCCTGGCAAGCTGCCAAAAGACCCCAGGAATCTCTGCATTAATCTGGAAATGCTGCTTTTGACTGTTGGAATATAGCATCTTACACTGTGTGGTTTTGAAAAATCCAAACAACAAAAAACAAACAAATAAAACCCCTTAAGTTCAAAAGGCTTTAGTACAATAAAGCCATTTCTAGGAAAAGATTCAGATTAATGAAAATCAATATATAATTCCTCACTGTTTTTGTAGAAAATATTAATATTTAATTACACAGATTTCATTGAGTCATGGATGAGGCCCTTCATGTCCATAGATGTCTGTCTTCATTAAGGAAATGGTTCAGAATACTACTGCTAATTATGCTAATTAAACATACCTTTGAACTACTCTTACATAAAAGTGTTGATAATTCATAATTCCCAAGTAAATAAACACCTCTCACAGTACACAGTATTTAATTTTCCAAGTTATTCACATGAAGGATCAGGTCTTGCACCTCATAACTAGCCTGTATATTTTTGGCTGCTTTCTGAATAATCTTGGTGGTGGTTTGCTGTCCTATGTGAAATATTGTAATGGTCTTGATGCTCCTGTCAAGCTGCCGCTGGGATTCTCTTCCTTTCTTGGCAAAAAGAATGAAACCAGTCCTCACCCCTCAAAAAAACACATTATGGTGATCCTGTGAGGATGGGGCAGCCTTAACGCTCTGCATTTCCACTGTCCCTGGGCTAAAGGAAGAGAATTTCTATCTTTGTCATTGCCCATCTGGCACCTTTCACAGGCAGCAAGAACAAAGAAATAAAACGTACTGGTCCCTACCATCTGCTTCTGCTTGTAAAGTCTATAAAGAGCCTGATAGGGAAGAAAGGGGAAAAAAAAACAACCAAAAAGCAACCCCTTCATTTCTTACCAAACTGTTATGGCAGGTACACATTTTTGCCTGTACTTCTTGCATATCTTAGGGCAACCCTAGAGGCCCTTAGTTCCCTACAGCAATACAGCTGCTCAACACAGAGCATCCCCAATGCTTCCAGCCCACATCTTCATTCACAAGCATCTAACAGTCCAGAAAGAAAGGTTGCGTTGTTTGAGATTTGCGTATTGGATCAGCCTCTGTTTTATCTAGAACAGGAAAATTCCTGTGGGTTTAATAGGAGGTATTACCCTACAGATTCTCTCTGGTTCCACCTCCTTTCCCATCAGCCACATCCCCTCTTGCTGCAAGGCTGCGTACACCATGTGTTGGCTCGACCCCTTCTGTCTCTGACAGAAGTTTGGCCAAAAAGAGCAGATTTTCTGCTACTTTGATCATTTCCTGTGGTAAAAAGTGAAGGGAATTATCTGACCCATGGTCTTTTTTTTCTCTTAGTTTTGAAAAATAACATCGATTTACATTTCAAGTTGCCTTACTTGCTTTTCAATAGTATTTTACTGCTAGTTTACTGGTTGTCTTACAGAACTTTTTTTTTTCTTTTTTAGAATCAAGAGAACACATTGCTCCAACCTCAAACGTGGAGATTCAGCTGCTGTATTAAATCAATAATGAACTTCACTATGATGAAGCAGCAACCAAAAGGTAATATCAAATTCAAAGACAATACAAAACTGACAACTTCTCCCTATTAAAAAAATCTTACATTTAAAAAAAATATGCTTAACTCTCTTTTGGTGGGGGCAGTGTTATTTTTGGCTACAAGTGTGCATTGCATAATGTGCTTAGAAATAAGTTAACCCTTTTAGTAAACGTTCTATTAGAATAGATGTATGACGTGTGATTTAAGGACCCTGAAATATTAAGTTTTCTTCCATCAGATTCACCAGAGTTTCAGATCAAAAGTCACATCTCATGCTTGTTTAAGCATATGGTGCAACAGTGACATTACCTGTTGACCTAATAATAGTGACCTGAACACGACCTGCAACTGCACCCCGAAGGCTGGTCAATTATCTGTTTGTTCTGTCCCAGAGAGCACGAAGTAAACAAACGATATAATATACCTACCGAGATCACATCTTATATCAGAATTAATATTCTATAGGAATACATTCCAAATAAATTATCACAAAATACATTAAGTCTTTGTAACTGTGGCACCACAGCATTTAAAATATATGTATGTTCATGCTTAGTAGCGAAACCACACACTTTCAGCTCAGAAAATGCAACGACGTGCGTATGTGTATATATAGACTTTTCCTGTTAATCATTTATCAAAGTACATAAACCCAGTTGTAGCTCTTTGCATCAAAAGCTTTGTTGGGTTTTTTTTTTTTTAACTTTGCTGTACTAATTCTATGAATAGCATAGATTTCGATGGATACTCTCTCGAGTTGAGGCCAGGGAGCACATGGCTCCCTTTGTGTGAGTTCTGCTCTGGAAAGAAATGATTGAACGCTTTGAAGTGTTAAAATTAGAGTTATTTTAAGATGTTACAGGAAGTTACTTTGGTGATTTTACTATTTGTATGTAGTTTTTTTTAATCAGCCTGCTAACCAAAATCATGGCCTGGCTACATTTCATGTTTGATTTTATAAAACTGAATCCCCCCTCAAAACCCACGCACCTCAAACGCAAAGGGAGAACTAGAGTGGTTTATTTTCCTTCGGTGTTAAAAAAAGGAAAAAGAAGATATTTTACAAATTTGCTTACATCTATATGTACGCATGTACTTCACTTCAAAATATAACCAAAAAGAGGGGGAAAGAATCTGCAGAAACCTTGTTAAAACAAAAATTGCTCTACACCACTAAAACCAAAATTTTACAACAAAAATCAGCACTATCATCATTAATAATATATTGCTTTTCATATGCGGAGGGAATAAGGAGGCTACGCTGTGATCCATATAACCTAAATAACATATAAATGAATCAAAAATAATCTAATTAGTTCAGCAGCACCAAAAATTATTAAGCAGAAACATCAAAAGAGCCAGTGGGACATTACTTTTTTTTGTCAGACGTGCTGCAGAGCTGCCCTTCAGAATCCTCTGGTTTATCTCTGGAAGCAGGTCTCATAAATGTAGGTCACAGTAACTTAAAAAGACTGGAGCTAAAGGATGCCACCCCAGGACCTGCACCGTCCCCAGGCAGCGCTGCCCTACAGCCTCCGCAGCACAATCTCCACACGTCCCACACGAAGCTCTGCACCACAGAGGATCTATGCAAAGGAAGGGTGGAGCCCATTCCTCACCTCCTGTCTGCAGCCACAGAAGATAGCACATCCTGAAAGCATTACGTTTGCTAGACTCCCTTTTTTCCTCCTTCCCCTCAGTGCAACTGTGGAAAAGAAGGAAGAGTGAATCAGGACGCTATCTCAACTTCCATGGAGCCATGCGACAAGGGAGGGAGAACAAGGGATAGCTAAGCAGACAACCACAAACACTACAGAGGCACAGGACCTCCCTGTAGATGGCCTTGGCCTCCTACGAATCCCTCCGGAGTCCTACAGCTGTTCCTGGCATCCAGATGGGAAAACGTGTGTGTGCGCATATGTGAGGCAGCCTCTGAGGAAAAACCTGTGGAGGCATCAAAGTCAAAGTTAGAACGGCATGTGCAGTTATTTATTTATTTATGGGAAAACAGTGAGAGAACTTTTATACTATAGCGCATGGATATGGACACCCATGCCCCTGCAGCACATACCGCTAGGCTGGTATCGTATCAGAGAGGGCACAGTGAGAAAACCATACCCAGAGGAACATAGTTCAGACTGATTTTTATCTAAGAAAAGTCCTAATCATACCATTCACTCAAGTCAGAAAAGTTTCATTTAAAAATAAATGAAACCTAATGCTGACATTCACTGTACTTAAGTCAAAGAATTATTTTTTTCTAACCTTGAAGATAGAGATATATAGAAGCTTAGCTTATATCTCCTTCAAGAGGATGTTTTTGTCCACTACCCAGGAATGTTTCGCTCCCCTTTGAAATTAAGTAAAAGCATCACGTGCAGGAAAAGCAATAATCCTACAAAAGGGAAGACCTTTCATCATTCCAGGACTGTTCCATACCCAAACCCAAAAGGTTTACTTCTTCAAAGGAATAAATAGGACAATACTTGTACAGAAAAAGTTTAAATCATGGTAACAACATTTTAAATGTGCATTCTCCAAAAGCTTTCAACATTGTTCAACTTGTAGACCTATGAAGCAAGGTAGGTGGGCAAACAAACGAAGGCTCCTTGCCAAAAGATCTGCACTTCTATTCACCTTTCATGAAACACACGGAAAGGAACAAGACCCTACAGCCCCACAAAGACCAGGCTGAATAAAAATCACCATTGCAGTTATGAGAACTACTACAGTATTCCCTAAGGTCCACTCAAAATTCCCAAGGAATTCCACTAGGAGGTGGACTGGGCCTCAAAAGCTGGCTAACCTTTCCCATTATCTGCAACAGCAAACTCAAAACTACTTTGACAGAAATCTGTACTGAGGAGCTCCAACACAAACCTCTGAGGAATCCAAGGGCCCACTCAGCAAACCTTTGCACTAAGCAGACACACGGAACAAGCAGGGCTACCCAGCAAGGTTGCAGCTTCCAAGATATCCTTAATAAATTAACACGGAAACTCACAAATTTAACACAGATGACCCACAAACATCTGCAAGAGTTAAAACACACAAGCTTCCCAAAGATAATACAGAATGCTGATAAAGACAAACAGAGCCAGCCCGTGCCCTGCTGCCGCAGCCAGCAGAGCAATCCCAACGCGTACCACACTGTCCAGCTTTCCAGAAATACAACCACAGAGGATCTCTGTCAGAGGTGTCCTGAGGAGGAGGGGTGGTATTGCGGGTGGGACAGTAATTATGAGAATGAAAGAAGTGAATTGCAGCCTGTATGCTGCTGTCTAGAACTACAGTTCCATTTGTACCACCCATTCTCTGGGGAAAATGACATACAATGCAAACAGGCTTAGTTGTTCAATTATTCAAGTATTAAGAGATTCACAGAAAGACATCTGAGAAACATAACATTTTAATAGATGAAATAAATACTCCAGTACATGCAAGATAAAAACTGACATTGGAAAAAAAAAATTAAAAATCATTTTGTTATAGTGTAACTTTTTGTTTGTTTGTTTAAACACTCACAGTAGCTTTTCCCCCAGTTTGGAAATCAACACATGGAAAACATAATCACAACCTCCAGTCCTTCCACTCCTACACACCGAATGCACTTCTAACCTAACACTTGATGCAAAATAAAAAATAAAGTCATACAAAACAAAACCAAACAAAATAGTAGCTACATCCATCATCTATGTGTTGTTGGGTTTTTTTCATTTTTTTAAATGAGTGAGAACTGAGGTAACCTTTTTCCTGCACAACCAAACAGTAAAATTTAGAAGGGAAATTTCGGAAGACAAGACAAGACAAACTTTAAAAACCGCACCCAGCGCGATTAAAGCTTTTTTTTTTGCTTTTTTTTTAAGATACCCCCACCTCCCCAAAAAAAAAAAAAAAAACCTTTTCAACAGTTGTTATTACCATTTGTGTGAAGACCCTGGTGAATAAAGGAAAATTTATCTGCAGATACTTGCTTGGCTTTAAAATAAAATAAAACAAAGCCAAAACTGGCTACCTTTATTAGTATGTATAGTTTGAATACGCTGTTCTGCTTCTTCACCACATGAAATCAAAGGATTGGGCTCATCCAAGCAAATTCTTTGGTATACAAAAAAGGGAAGAGGAGGTGGGATATTATTTTCCTTTAGCAATGACTGGAATCTAAACAGAAGATGTGGGGGTTAATTCACAGAATTCGAGTTCACTGGCGGTAAAGTCCTGGGTGAAGATCTTTCTCTTAGTGCCTGAGATAACAGGTTGCAACCATCTGAGACGGCGCAAGCTGAGTTCCTCAACCTTTCCCTGTAATCACTCATTTTGGTGCTACTTTCGGGGTGTTGGGCTATATCCCTGAGGCATTGGGTCAGGAGCACACATGCGGATACCACACTCATGGCTCCTCCTAGGATGGCAGTTTGCACAGCTTTGCCCTCCGGATTGATGGTGGCAGCTTTACCCAAAAACTGGGGCTCAGTGGCAAAGCCCACCAGAGCGTAGACGGACTGCACCAAGGGTCCACTGAACAAGACGCATCGGTTCCTGGTCAGCTCGCTGGGTGAAGTCTTGACCTCCTTGACGCACGCCAGGAGGGCCGAGGCGCTGGTGCTCATACACTTGACGCTGAGTTTGAACTGCTCCTTAGCGAATTTATCCTTGGATTTCTCACTGGCCAGCACGCAGGCGTCCGTCAGGAATTTCAAGTTCTTGGACATGTTCTGAGAGACCTCTAGCAGCAGCTGAGGGCTCATATCCGCCAAAGGGGTGGTCTTCAAGACCCCGCAGCCGTGCTCCACCTCGTGCCTACACCGGGTCACCTTGTAGCGATCCACCAGGCCGGGCATGGCGGGCTGGGCGCCCGGAGTCTCCACCGCCGCCAGGTAAGCGGCGTGGGCAGAGCACTCGGTCAGGGAGACCACCAGCTCCCCCATCTCCATCAGGCTCTCCCCCACCTCCCCGAAGCGCCCCATGTTGAGCTGGCTCTGGACGTCGTGGGTCAAGATGGAGAGTCCTTTGGTCCTGGCGATGATCGTGTCCCTGCACTTCTCGAAGGACTCGCCGAAGACGGACAGGCTCTCGGTGTTCACCGGCCTGGTCTCGCTCGACAGCAGCAGCAAATCGGCCACCAGTTGCATCTTGATCTTGCAGTGGTCGCAGATGGAGACGAGCTTCTTCCTCTGCACGGAGCCGCCGGACGCGCCGCCGGTCACCTCGCTGCTGGCCGAGCCGGGGCCGCCGCTAGCCATAGCGCCGGGGGGGCCCTCGCATGCCGCTCGCTTCCCCGCCGCCGCCGCCTCCCGCGCAGTCCCGACTCAGCCCGGCACCATCGCTCTGCCCTTTCCGCAACATCATCCCATCGACCGCCGGGAGGCAAGAAAAGGCTCTGCGGGGAGCGACCTGGGCCAGACCGCGCCGCTCAGGGCGCTGCGGCGGCGGGTCCCGGCATCCTTCACCCTCCAATATACCCTCTTTTTTTTTGCCTTTTCTCTTTTTTTTTCCTTCTTTCTTCTCCCCCCTCCTTCTTCTTTCCTCTCTTCCCTCCCTTCCACCGCCTCCTCCGGCTCGGGGCCGCCGCGCAAAGTTCCGTTTAGGGGCGCGATCCCCTCGGAGCCGCCGCGCTCGGGGCTCGGCGGGGGCCGGCGGGGCGGCGGCTGCGCACCATGTGCCGCCCCCGGCCCCGCAGGAAGCGCCGCCGAGGGTGTGGCCGGGCAGGGGCACCGCGAGAGAGAGGAGGAAAAGAGAAAGAAAGGAGGGAAAGGGGGTTATTGAAAAAGAAAAAAAAAAAAAACCACCAAAACCAGGATCCGCCGGCTCCGGGCGCTGGGGGAGGGAGGGACGCGCTCCCCTTGCCGTCTGCCGCCGCCTCAGTCCTCGGCGCCGCGGTCCCTGCCCCTCGCCCCGCGGCCGCTGCGGCAGCTCAAGCTCGCGGAGCCCGCGGGGGCGGCGGCTCCGGGCTGCGGGTGCTGCCGCCCGCCCGGCCTGCGCCTCCTCCTGCCATGTTGGGGGCCGAGTCGCCAACTCCCACGGAGAAAAAAAAAACAAAACCCCAAACAACAACAAAAATCAACCAAACAAAAAAAAAAAGCCGGGGATGAGCTCTTCCTTTAAATTCCCGTTTTCAGGCTTTAGACAAACTAGTGGGAAGAGGCGGCTGCGGCTCCGCCAGCCAGACGCTGCCCGGCTCCGGGGGAGGCGCCCCCCTCCCCGTAGCCTCCGCTGTAACCTCACTGGAGCCTATCGAGAGCTTTTGTGCCGTGTCACCGCCCTGCGTTTAAATCCTGCCCTCCCCCCGCTCCCCGCCCGCCCCGCGCTCCGCCCAGACCGGGGGGCGGCTCCGCCCGGGCCCGAACCGGCACCGAGGGGAGAGGGGAATGAATGAAGAGAGAACGGGGAGAGGGGGCATAGGGGATTGTGTACAGGGGACGGGGATACGGGATGGGATGGGAGAGAGGGATGGGGGATGGAGACAGGGATGGGAATATTGATGGGGACTGGGACTGAGGATGAGGATGGGAATGGGAATGAGGGTGGGGATGCTGTGGCGAGAGGGGAGCGGGATGGGGAAGGGGATGGGGATAGGGGTAGGGGATAAGGAGTGGGGATGGGAATGGAGATAGGGGATGGGGATTGGGGATGTTGACGGGGAGCGGGATGGGGATGGGAGTAGGGGATGGGGAGTGGGAATGAGGATTCTGTGCCGAGGTGGGAGCGGGATGGGGATGGGAATGGGAGTAGGGGATGGGGATGGGGAGTGGAAATGAGGATGGGGATGCTGCGCCGAGGGAGGAGCGAGATGCGGTCTGTTGCTTTGCAGAGAGAGGAGCGGGAGCCACTCGGCTGCTCGGTAGAAGCGGGAGCTGAGAAGCCGCCCCCCCCGGGCTCGGCCCCGCCGGGTAAGCGCCGCGCTCCGGTCGGGCTCCGGGCACCGCCGAGCGGCCTCTGGCAGCCCCGGGCTGCCCTGTTCCACCCCGGGACTGGTCACAGGCGGTTGCCGAGGACCGTGGGCCCGCCGAGCACCAGCGGGGGTTGGGCTGGATTTGCTGGGATTTGGTTAAAAAGCCCAACCTCTTGCCACCCCCAATTGGTGCTGTAAATAAGATCGGGGCATCACTACATCTCTAAATTGAAGCGTTTCCCTCAGCACTGGTCTTGACCTATTTTTTAAACCAACAAAGATGAATTTGGGGAGTGTTTCTGTCATGTTTCTGTCGATTTTGAAGTCTGGTTCGGCTCTGTTAGAATTTAGCAGGGAAACATAAACCTACTGATGCTAAATGTGAACAGAGAGCCGCTGTGAAGGCTTTCTCCTCCGGCCTGATTCCTTTCTGCAGCACAACAAGAACTTTATTAGACGATTCTTGTCAAAAGGAAGATGTTACACTTGGTAAATTTGAGGCATTCGAGTAAATTAAGTTGTGGAGAGGAGGGTGCTGGCCTCTTCTCCCAAGTGAGAGGGGACAGGACGAGAGGGAATGGCCTCAGGCTCTGCCAGGGGAGGTTCAGGCTGGACATTAGGAAAAAATTTTCACGGAAAGGGTCATTGGGCATTGGAACAGGCTGCCCAGAGAGGTGGTTGAGTCACCTTCCCTGGTGGTGTTTAAGGGACGGGTGGATGAGGCGCTGAGGGACATGGTTTAGTGTTTGATAGGACTGATTGGACTCAATCCGGTGGGTCTTTTCCAACCTAGTTGTTCTATGATTCTAAACAACAATACAATTACAATTACTAATTTGGCTGGAACAAGTTATAAGAAGATGGTTCTAATGGTGAGTAGGACACTTCCAAAGGGAACGTGTAGTTTGGTGATGAGAATATTGATGTCCCACACAGATTCTCTCTTGTTACACAGTATCTCCATCAACCTAATCCTGAATATTCAGAGTCCATGCTGAAACCACATCCTGCATTTGTTATGATGTATTTTACTGCAGCTAAATAATAACATTCCTTTGCTCCTTTCAATCAGACTTACCTTCTTAAGTTAGCCCCTTCATTCTAGGCATTTACAATTCAGGCTGCAGAAATCCAGAAATATGTTTGTCCCAATTCACAGTTACACTAAGGTCCTGCTACATTCATACTGCTGCAGGGGTGTAAGTGACCTTGAAGAAAATGAAAATTGGACCAGACTCCTCATTTGCAGGTCAGATCCAACAATGTCCTGGCACAAACAGAGCCCATCTAATAGATCGCGTATGTTTAAAGAGCTTCGGATAAGTTTAGCCATATATATTCTCACCCGTTAGCTAGAGGAACTCGCCTCTGCCGACTTGTAGGGAGGGATGTGTGCAGGCTGAATACAGACCTGAGAGTGAAGGGTTAACAGGATGCAGGCTTCTAGGGGGGAAACCCTCTGCTGTAGAGCCAAGCTGGAGGGAAGGGGCAGATGTTGGTCTTTGGGTGTGTCGGAAATAATGGCAGCTCCCCACCCTCTCCCCAGCACAGAAACTGTGAGGGAAATTCTGTTTACTTGAGTCAGATTATAGCAGTTTAAAGGAAGGTCACGATTGGGGCCTAAACAATTCTGGCTTACTGCCAGCAACTCGTTTGCAAAACTATAAATAGGAATGACTTCAGAATACTCTGAATAATAAAAATCAATGGGCAGCAGAAGCCGTTTGAATTGGATTTCAAAATATTTCCAGGTAGGTCCTTCAATGAGGTGTTAAGATATTATATAGCACAAGAATTGCCTTTTATAAATATTAACCTAGTTTATTTTTAATGAAAATTGACTACTTTTAATTAGGGTTTGAAAGATTTCATTTTAGAAAAAACGTAGGTCTCATCCCTGGCTGGAGGAGGTGTTAAATGACCTAATAATGTTTTCCATTTTTAGATGCTGCTGCCAGGATGCTCTGAGTGATTTGTGCCATTCCCCAAGGACAACGCGGAGAGTCCTTGCTGTGGCTCCTCTGCCAGCCTTCCTCCCAGCTGCACCAGAAACACAACCAGGCTGTAACCCACGATAGTTCCTAAGAGCTGAGAGGGCCACTAAAGCTCTTAGTAGCTGCTAAAATATGAAAGAAATGAGTCCATCCACAAGACCAACCCAGTGCTTATCAACTTCAGTATTAGCAAGGGATGAAATCAGTGACTGTTGTCATCAAGTAGGTGTTGCTTGTGGACAGTCTCCAAGGCAGCCCACATCATATATCATTTTCCTCCAGTAGTAGCCCTGGGTGTTCACCTCTTCTGCGTTGGGAATGTATGATGAAGAGTGACTCGACTACCCCTTTTGGTTTAATGTTTGAAAAAATATTGTGGAAAATACTACCTTAATTGGTTGTTATCACTGTGGAAGAGGCATTTCTTGGAGCAGCAGCCCGTTACAGCCTTCTTACAGGCTGTCTTGTTGCTTCATGAGTACACTTGGCCCTGTTGGTTTCAAGATCACTCACAGTCTGTGTTTATCTTGCTCATTATTTGGCCATAAAGACACAGCCTTATTCTCAAAAGCAGATTCTCCTGGGTCCAGAAATTTGAACAGAATTGAGGATCAGGTAGTTATACGCTTTAAAGGCCTGGTAGATGTATCTGTGTGATTTAGGAGGACACTTCTACTCAGTGATGTTTGGGGTGGGTATTTCCTTCATAAATCTTTTGCACATCTCTTTCAAGGATAATGTGTGTGTTCCCATGTGTTTCGTGGCTGCTGAGTCCAGAGGTGACCCGCAGGACTTGGGCAGCTCTGTGAACTGGTGTAAGGACTTAAAAGGTACAAAAATCAGGTAGCCATGCTTGGTCTTAAAAAGATTCCACTGACAGAGTCTGAATGAACTCGGAGGTTCAAAACAGCAGGCACTGTCAGATACGAGGAATTAAAAGGCTTTTTTTAATATGGCTTAGTAGTGTACAGAAGATTGGCTTACTTGTATGAGCTCTTCTTTCATCACATTGATCTTTATTTTGCATTGTGCTTAGTACAACAGAAACTGGAGGCTGAAGTCGTCTTTTCCACATCATCTGATGGGACATGGCCCTTTTATTGCTTAGTAAAATCCTTTTTTTGTGAAGGAGGAATTGATTTTTTGCCGGTGTAGCCAGTGTTGAGTAATAGCTGAACAATGGCAAGTTGTAATAATTTTATGAACACTGCATGTGGCTGGATTGGTGAGAGGAAGTACTCTTCAATGGATTATACTACTTTTTATTACCTTCCTAAGTAGGTGTATCTATCCAACTTAATAAGGAGCTACCTGAAGAAGGCATAAAAGGCAATTCAGTGGTTCCCCTGTGTCAGCTGTGTGTGACTAAACCCATGAAGTAGTAATTACAAGATGATAGAGGGATACAGCTGGTTTGTCAGGCTGAGAACTAAAAGTCAGGGGAGGATAAAATCGGCAGAGACTGGCAGAAGAAATAATTTAACACAGAGGCCTTCCTCTCTGCAGCAATGGAATGGTAAGTCATACAGAAGGAAAGGCAAGTGTGTTGACTGGTTTATTGGTTTTAAGATCTATTTTGTCTTAAATGTTTGGGTGCTAAGTAACTGTTGTGTACTTACAGTCATTATTTCACATGAGACTAAAGCTGTGAGATCTGGATCTGCTTCAGGTCTGCTGAGGCAATCACAGTTGATGTACTAGGGATGCAACCTCAGGACTGGTCTGCGTAGAGCAAAAAAATGACATCCAGAGATCTGGAGGAACAGTTAATTCGTCACTTGGAACTGCAAACTGCAAACACAGTCACAAGGTTTGTTTTTGCTTTTGTTATTTTGTGTATGAATAAGTAGCTTTTAGAATAATAAATGGTCTTTTAACCTTGGTGTTTTCATGTGGGTCTTTTTTTAATGGCATAGTAAAAAAACACTGGTAAGAAAAAAATTATTACATAGATACCAGTAATGTAAATACCTCAGTTACTTCTAAAATACTGGTTAGCTCCTGTTCAGTGAAAGATAATACAGCAAAAGTGGCTTTTATTTTGTTTTCTTTTTATTCGCCATTTATTGTACTGCTGTTTTCACCATGTACCATATATAATTGATTGGTTGTCCCCTGCTGTTACCATGGATATTTAATGCATTGACACGGAAAAGAGACACGTTTTTTATTAGAAGAAAAATGCAGCTAAAACTCTTCTTGCATGACATGGAAGACTATGCCATATTTTATTTAGATATGACCAATAATAGCTTTCTGCCTCATGTTCTTATCTACCGCCGACACCTTGAGTTTTATGGGGCTGGCACCAAGGAGGGGGTTAGGTGCAACGTAGCTCCTTGTGTCCATTCTTCTTCCCTGGAGCAGGCAAGTAGGGCCATGTTAGTAGGTCAGTTGGCTAGAATCTCAAAAGCCCTTCATGGAAGAGTGGTAAATGCTACTGCATAGAATGGTCCGGCATAAACAGGAATCCAGGACCCTCCCTTCAGACTCTTAGGTCTTGGGTGGTTTTGACATCAAAGGAGAACACAGTATTTTGAACAAAATGTGTAAGGGCCCACCCTTCCTGAATTACGCTTTTGGTAGTTACGTGCTGTCCTGCAGCTGTAATACTCTACAGAAGGGTTTGGATTTCCCCCCACCCCTCCTTTTTCTTAATATATATCATGAGAGAAATTTAATGGGTGTTTTCATAGGGGTCTCTGATCCTACACTTTTTCTCATTGCGCCTGTGTGTTCTATGGGGAGTGCTGGTGATCATTACCAGTCTAAGTCTAGCACCTTTAATCCATCAGAAGTTTGTGTAATGTATTACTTACATTAGATGTAGGTGCCAAAACTGACCTGTAAACCTAAAATTAAATTGGGACTACAAAATTAATTTCACTTAGATTGTGGAAATTAGACTATAAATGAAATTCCTGTGGGAACTGTGTAAACCTTCTTTGACATTGATATAATGTAATTCTTTTCTTAATAGGGTAACTTTAAATTGTGTAACCAATACATAGTTTTAACCAGCACAGATTTGTGGTGTTTCTGAATTTAAGGATTACAGTGTATAGATTCATTGCAGCTGACTAGACAGGCAGGCATCACACTCCCTCCCCAAACCCCATTAGAAAGGTAATGATACAAAGATAACATGTCATTTGTCAAACATCTTAATTCAGCCAGTAAATTCTAATTTTTAAAATTTCCATGCACAGTATAACATAAATTTAGGGTAAAGATTTTATTTATGGTCAAAACTGAATTCAGAATCTGAATTTCAAATCACTATTTCCTGTCAAAAGCACAATAATTAACCCCCAATTTGGGACAATTTTGAACAAAAGATTTAGTTTTTTCAAACTGGACAAGAAATTTAAGGTGTGACTAGCTCTGGAACAAAATCTACATTTTCTTAAGAGATGGAAAGTGAGTCTGCTTGTTATATGAATTATGTTAATTTGAGGACTGAAAATATTCTGAATCGTATAGATGCATGCACTCTAGGTGACAGAATATTTTGCTTGCTATGCTGCTAGTAACATTATTAAAAGGCATATTTTTCTTTCTTGAGATCTAGAAATGCTTATATTGGTTTTAAAGGTAACACACTCAGATTTGAGTCTTTTCTCTGAAAATGACTGCATTCGGGGATCTGAATTAATGCCTAGGCTGCCTTTGCATGAGAGCCCGTGTACTAGATTGACTCTGTATGTGTTTTGGTTTTGAGGTAAAACTCCCCCCAAAACCCCTACAGTATATTGCAGCCACCCTCCCTTCCCCCAGACCCTGCTGTCCCAAAATCCAGGAGAAGGCAAGAGAGGCTGAGAATACAAAACAATCAAAACAGGCAANCAGAAAAAGCAGGGTCAAGATGGCTCCCCCGGTCCCCGGAAAAGGAGAGAGTCACCACCCCCACAATGCACCCTGATTTACGTAGGAAAACGTTGCATGGAATACTGGGAATTGTAGTTTTTTTTCCTCAGCCACATCTGGCTATTCTGAAGGGGCCAAAAATCAAACCATGACAGTATGGAAACATTTAAGGTGCTTCAAGGTGGTTTGACCTATGAAAACATAAATTTTGAATGTTTTATTGCAAATAATGCAGAATGTCCTGGCATTCTATAAAATGTGTGACAATGCTTTTAAAGCGATAAGATTGCTCTGAATGCTGGGTCATCTCAAAACTTGCTTCAAGTTTTCTGGAATCTGTAAGTCAGCAAGCTTTCTGTATTATTTAACACACTGTTGTCCTGGTCCTTTACTAAGCTGGTAGGTGCAAAAGCAGTTCTAATGCCTATCAGGCCGTATAGAGAGCACAGTTGTACATCACACCTTAATCATTTTAGATATTCAAAGTAATCACCAAAAGGCTGCCTTTTGCACCACCTCATTCATCTGAGCTGCTATTAGACATCCTCTTGTATTAGCAGAGCTCTTAAAATGAATTAATTCTTCCAGACACAGCATGTGTTGATAGCAGGTAGCCCTTTCATGTTCATTCTCCTTTTTGCATGCTTAGGGCTGATCTTCTCATCCTGTTAGTTTAATCTCTTAATTGTCTAGATGTCCTTCCAAGAAGGCGCTTCCGTTTCCTTGATGAAGTCAAGTTCTTTGTTCTTTTCAAGGTTTCATTCCAAGGAATAAGCTGTCGGATCCTACTGTACTGTATTTGCAAAGAAAAGTAAAATGTGACAAATGAGAATCCACTTAAAAAGAGAAAACAGCATGCAAAACCCTATCACCAGCAAAGACTAGAGAGAGATTTTGGCAGCTAAAAGCATGGGCACACTATTTTCCTATCTCATAAGAAATAATGGCATGGGAAGTATATATTGCACAAATATAGTTCAAAAATGCAGGTTATATTTTAAAAAAAATTTTTACAAAAGAGAGAGAATCCTAAATGTCACTA
>WAAB01010786.1:9546-26539 GCA_013389865.1 Piaya cayana
GTGATTCTATGATTCTAAGTACAATCTTATTACAATAATATTTATGCTTATTCCTGTAAATAAAAACTGCAAATGAAGAAGTAATTTTAAACTGAAAGCCTACAACTGCATATATTTCATTTCTCCTATTCAACTAGTACCTTGAGAGATTATGTTCATGATTCCAAGATCCACAAAATGACTTCATTCCTTCTACTGGGTTTGATCGTAGGTGGTGGGTGGACTGTGATTTGACTTCAGAGGATTTCATTTAAGCTGTTATAGATACACAGTTTTTGAAACAAATTGGAATAAGATCCATGAAAAAGAATTGCCACCTAACTAAAAAATATTTTAAAGATCATGGAACTAAGAAAAGGCTTTTGTGGTGTCATTTGAATAGACTAATACTCAAATAATGCTGCTGCTGTTTCTGCTTTTTTACTATACGTACCAATTCCTCACACTTAAGGTAATTACAGATTACACAGATCTCCTCAGTAGTATAATGGCTCCTCTCTGTTAATAGCATTTGAAAAAACAGTGTCCTTGTGAAAAGTCTGGTAATATACTGTGCTTTAGTTTTAATTAAACTTTGAGTAACCTTTATCTTCTAAAGTCATAAATAAGATATACATGATGTTTAATTTGAAATAGAAATAGCATCATTTTAGCATTATCTGCTTAAAGGTGCACATACATAATTCTTCATGGGGACAAGATCTAAGTTGGCAGTTTGTTGGATTTTTTTCAGACAAAATGTCTACATAATGTTAACTTTGTTCAAGTTAAGGACAAGTAAATTGCGGAGTACAACTCTGAACTGGCTTTATTTTCTATCATGCATATAATGTTCTAATCAAGCCATTATGTCAGCATCTCTAAGCAATAAAAAGCCTGACAAAGTAAAAAAGAACTGGATTTATAATATATATACAGATATAAAATAAGTCTTCATATTCTAGTACTACTGGCTTTAAACTTCTTCTAGATAA
Organism: Piaya cayana; assembly: GCA_013389865.1. Lineage (NCBI taxonomy): Eukaryota > Metazoa > Chordata > Aves > Cuculiformes > Coccyzidae > Piaya > Piaya cayana. The sequence goes on from WAAB01010786.1 coordinate 10,521, forward strand.
CAAGTGAATTTTAAAAAAATTAAAGTACTTTTCTGCAGATGCTATAGAATGTAACTGATCTCAGGAAACAGCACATAAGAAGGCTGTTAAGTTTATTGGATGTGTTCATCATGACTGGCCATTGTGCAGTGGCAGTCGCTCAAATGTAAATTAAAACCAGATCTTCTAAAAGAAGTGTAGTGCCTAAAATACAGTGCAAACAGAAACAGGATGCTTCTTTTAAAAGCAATTAACATCACAAAAAGAATTATATAGAAATATACTTTAATATGTCAAAATTCCTTAAGGTTGGGGGTACTGTATTTACATTTGTGAATGGAAAATACAACAGAGGTGGAAACTGGGCTGAAAATGTGGGTGGGGTGGTATTTTCAGCACAGCTTTAGAACAAATCTGTAAAAAGGTCATTTCGCTGCGACCCATGTTCAATGTTAAGAGTAGAAGTGTGTAAGAGTCCCAGTGGATCTTAATCCTATAAATTCTTGTGTAGGGTAGAGGAATGTTTTCCCTGGCTGTGTGTGGCCAAAACATTGGCCGAAGGTCATTGTTCTGTAGCCGTGTTCTGTAAAACGCAGAGCCCCTTCTCATCAAACCTGACAGCTGTTGCTTGTGAAGAAACGAGAGCCTTGTAAAGTCCGTCTCAGGGTAAAAAAAATGAGATGCAGATGTTAGAGCAGAAAAATACCTTTAAAGTTATATCAGTTGCAAAAGAAAGAGAGAAAACTCCCTTGCAGGAATGTTCTGTCTTTGTGGCGGGTGGTAGCATAAACTGCATGCTGTTAAAATACGTTCTTGGAGCGGGAGGTGTAAACACAGACTGGTGAGTCAGCCCTGAATCAGATGGGCTGAATTTGTGCTCCCTCCACCTAGGGGCAGGCAGTCGTGCTCTGCTTCGGTTTAGGAATACCTCACCCATTGTTTGGTGCTTGCCACTTTTGCTACAGCACAGTAGGAGACTGAGCTCCAACACTTCTTTGAGCTATTCTAAGAATTAAAGTATTTACCTGGTTTAGAGAAAGATCAGTTCAGACAGCATTTTCTGAAGGGTTATATGTTAATGGTTGTGGCTTATTTTACGTGGACATATACAATTCTAATATGAATATTCATTTTCCCAAATTTATTCTGACCTAATGATTGGTGAAATCTTTGCTTTTTTAAAATTTCTTTCCTGTTGGCATGACCTGATATTGACTTCGGCAGTGGAGGGGTTGCATGAGAATTAAGTCTTTCCAATTAGTTCCACAGAGAGACCTGGGTTGCTTGAGAGGGATCTATAAAACAAAGCGCTTTTCATTGTGGTATAATCCTGCCTTTACTACAGGTTTCTTGGACCACCCACTGAGGCTGGAGAGTTAGTTTCTTACATGGTGCGCTAGAACTGCAGTCAGATTGGCTAAAACATCTGGGATGAAAAAAAAGGCCCCCGCATAATTATTGAATTGTAAATAATTACCCATTCCCTGGTGTTCTTTGTTTTTCCACCCGTTTGAACCGCAGTGAAAGATCTTCTCAAAGGTACAAAGGATTTTAATATTTCCAGTGGTTCAGACATTGCAAGATGTTTCCAGGATGCTCAGTCTCAGGAGGCTCTTGGTTGAATGTGGGATGACAACTAAGTTTGGGAGGTTTTTATTGGTTTAGGAAGGGCAGGGGAGGCAAGTACTTAAACACAAAGCTGGGAAAATAAGAGAGAGCATGTTGCCTGGATTATGGCATGGAAGCATTAGTCATAAGTACTGCAGTTCTTATTTAGTCTCTTAGGGTACATGAATCTCTTGGCTTTCCAAATGGGCACTAAAACATCTGTTGCTTCCTTGTTTATCCTCTATATTGTTCATCCATCAAGTCAGAAAGCAAAACCAGGGAGGGCAGCTTTTCTCAGCCAAGTTTTCATTTTGGCCACGTTCTGCCTTTTCTAGATCTTGCATCGAGGGAGACTTCTCAGCTTCCTTTGAGAGGGAAACCCTGAGAGGTGTGACTCCGGGATGTCACAAAAAGGCACCCTGACTGACAGGAGCTTTAATGTCTAACACTCGGGCAAGCTCTTCACCGTTTTGCAAGATTGACACTGGCCCTGTTCTGAGCTCTTCTTCTATCGCTTGGCTCTTTATTTTCACCCAGATGCCAAGGAACTGGCAGTTTTGCGTAACACACAGATATATCCACACCACTCTGGCTCACCTGAAGATGGGAGGACATCCATTAGCTTCTCTCTTACTTTGGGACAAACCCCTTAAGTCTAACTAGCTGTGGCAGAAGTTCACACAATATCAGTCCCTGTTTTCACGTAGGTGAGACTTGATGCTTGGGCAAGGAGGGCCTGCCAATATCTCCTGAAACGTGCTATCACGGAGGCTATGAGACCAAGCTCCAGGAACTGGAGCCCATTTTTGTGATGAAGGTGTTAGGGGCCCACGGCAAGGAAAGAATTAGAAATATTTGCAAATAAAGATGTCAGTTGGTCACTCAGTCCTCTATTTGCTTGTGACAGAACAGAATGCAATCTGCTTTGTACATTAAAGTGCCTGTTCCCAAGGCACCTCACTCCTTTGTTTATAAGGCAGAGCACATCTGTGGAGCTATATTGGCCCCTGGGTAGCATGATTTCATCAGGAGCGGTGGAGGAAGGCCAAACGGGCGCTCTTGTTTTGCAGTTATCCTGCAACTTCCCTCTTGCAGTTCAGCGAATTCAAGTAGGGTATAGGCTTGGTCTTTAAGGTTTCTCATCAAATCTTTGTTTGACACGACCAGCCACTTTTGTTTACATCTGCACCTGCTGTTTAGAGCATGACAGCAAATACACCTCAAGCAAAACCACAACGAATTACTCAGAAGATCAATAGCTTGTCATGTACAAAGTGTATTTGCCTCCTAACATCTCTCTGTGCAATAAGGTATTTTTTGTGGGATAGTTTCTGTCATTACACATTACAAATATTTTCAGGGTATTTCGGAGGAACATTTCTTCAGACAAATAGATTGTTTGCTTATGCTAAAGTAATTTGCTATGTCCAGAATACATATAAGCTACTGAGAAGAAATGCTTCCATAAATACCTTTACATCAGAACTTTAAAAGAAATTGATGATATATTTCGTCTTTAAGGAGCTTTGCCTCGATGTACTAACAGCCTAGCTGTTTGTAACTTCTATTTTCCATGTTGACATGTGGAAATAGTGACAAATAAAGACAAAAATATCCACAATAGCCAATTCACTACTGCCTGCAGAAGTCATTTACATTTGCGAAGACTTGATGTAAACTATAGTACCCTGATTTAAACTAATGTTTTGTCTATTCTTTTCAGGAGTAAACAATGCCATGTAGAGTAAGATTTTTAGAAATATTTCATGTTGCTCTGACTCTTCTCAGTATTTGGTCTGTGCTGGCAAATACAGAAATCTTCTCTCTTTGATGCAAAGTAGAGAATTCAGATCACGCCTGTGGCCCAGACAGCATGAGGTTTCTTCTCCCTCTGGAAAAAGTAAACTGGAGAAATATCTGAGTGTGGCTTCTGGGGAATGGTATGGTCCAGGTAACAGGTTCTTCTGTCTTTGTGCCACCTTATCCTGGGGAAAGCTACCCTAGAGTTAGCATGCAGGATTGTTATAGTAGGGAGAGGCGTGTTCCCTTTTTACTTGCTTGCCTCCAAACCCACAATTTACAGTACAAACTGCATAGCAAGTCAGCAAAATGATTGTGTGGCATTAGTCCACATGGACCGATTCTTTTCTAAGAAATTGGACTACACTTTGACTCTTCCTTAGCAATTATCCAGAAATGTTAGCGATTCTGGTCAAAGCCCAGCTCTGACTGATGTGTGAAATTAGCTGAATCACAGACCATTTCTAATAAATTCTAGAACACAGGAAAATATGTACTCAGCTCTCAGAAATGTTTGGGCCAGCATCACACTGTCATAATTTGCTTTTTACCTCAAACAATAATGCCTTCACAGGCAACTCTGCCTGTGTCAACGCAAAAACAGTCTGTCACTGGGGACCTGGATTTGCTTGACTGACGAATGTTTTCTCCTGGTATGAATGACATCCCCGTCTACTAGTAAATTCTTCTGCTGTCAGTGTGTTGCCCAAACCTTTTAAGCATCAATGAAGTTGTCATCCCCAAATTCGTACTTGCTGCACTGTTCTTCATGCCCTGAAGTACTTGACAAAACAATTTAAGAAATCTCCTGGAGTTATCTTCTTCTATTGAGGCTGAACTAAGGACCTTTACTTAGATTGCATGGCATTAAAGAAAGTTTATACTGAAAGGAGCTGCTTTTTTAATTCCCACATACACACACTTTTTCAAAAGAGGAGGAGTGGACTTGCAGCTCCGCTGTTTTAGCAGGCTCCAAAGATCTTTGTTACTGCACCTGCTTCTTAATAACAGTAATGACCTTCATGAGCTAAGAGTGTGAGTTTTGGAGACAGATAGTCCTGTGCTAACTTGCACAGGAGGGGAGGGGAATGGAGCAGAGCAGCACAGGGCTTGCTGATACTGGTGTATTTGGGAGGTGGTTGAGTCACCTTCCCTGGAGGTGTTTAAGGCACAGGTGGATGAGGTGCTGAGGGACATGGTTTAGTGTTTGATAGGAATGGTTGGACTAGATCATCCAGTGGGTCTTTTCCAACCTGGTGATTCTGTGATTCTATGAAAGAGTCAGAGGGTGATGCAGAATTAACGGTGCTGCATGCTGAGTTTTCTGAAATTCAGACTTCAATTTCTGTACAGCATACCAGGACCTAGTCTGTATCAACGGTGGCAAATGTATAACATAACTTGGTTTGCGAATTAGAAAGCAGAACATAGAAAGTAATACCATATAGGTAAATAGTGAGAAGATAAATACTGTAAGTCTGTTCATAATTCTCAGTAGTATATACACCAAAACTATGGTTTGAATTGTTTATCTTACTAGGATGTTTGCCCAGAACAATACTAACCCTCTTTTGTCTGACATATGCATTCAACACCTGATTTCATACTAAGAAGAGATTCCACACTCGGAATGCAGGCTAAATGAACCGAGCAGTTATTGCCTTATCCCTCATTGTACATAGCAGAACATTACACAGCCAGAGGCTTAAAGGAGCAATTCCATTGTGGGAGAATCCTTCAGGAACGTTTTAAGAAAGCAAGACAATTCAGGAGAAACCGGGGGTATTGTAGTCAATCCCTGCTGTCAAGAAAGGTTGATTAGCAAGATGGATCAACCTATTCAATGCTGTCTGTATAAAATGACAAGATGAATAGTTCTGAATGAATAATAGAAGGAAAATAAAACCCAGCAAGTTGCAGCAACTGTGTAAGACCAAAACTTTGTGAAAAGATACATAAAGAGAACTGTATGTGGAGGCCAGCAGTTATATATATTTCCACTGATCAGTGCTCATATTTCTGCTAGTAGTTTGCAGGTGTCAGCAACTTCAAATGTATTCACCTTTCTGTACCCTCTGAAACAGGCTGAAACCTGTACATATGCTTGCCTTTAGAAGCAAGCAGGACATTTAATATGTCAACCCAGAACTGACAAGCAGGTGTAAGGTGTTTTAAGGCACCAAAATCAAAGTTTAAAAAAGTAATATTTACCAAATGCACAAAGGTGAAGATTAAGTTATTTGAGGAGTAAAATAATCTAGGGCTTTTTGAAAAGATCTGGCATCGGAGCTGGCAGATGGGATAAACAAGGCAGGTTGAAAGCTAGGAAGTAACTGATGACTGTATAAGATGCAAAGAACAATAGTTATTGTAAAAGGTAACCCACTAGATCAGGTAAAGGTGTGTAAACTGTACCCTTAGAAATAAAAAGCTGGTGAGAAATCTCATGTAAAAGGTACAGTGGACTTGTTTCTTCCTGGGGATTAGTACAATTTCTTTTCAAGTATTATCCTGGGGTTGGTTTTGTCTGATCCTCTGTAGCTTATTAGAGATGGATTCATAAAGGGCTTTGAAACATGATTTAATAGAAGAGCAAAGAATAGTTGCTAAGAATATTCTGGGGCCCAACAACCTTTACCTTTTCTATCTGCATCATCTATCCCTCAGGTGCCCTGCGATTCCTCTGGCAGAATGGCTTTGAGTCTCTCCTTAGGAATACTTCAATTAATAACCAACTTTCTTCAGTGGCATAGCCCAGTGTTATTTTTAAACAGAGTTTACTTAACATCTTCAGTGCTTGTTTCATCTGCAATTAGTCACATCAACAGTTATTTTGTATTCAGTTCCCTCGTTGAGACTTTCATTCATATCTAGTAGGAGTGTCTCGCCTGGGGATTGTTAACAGAACACCAAGTATCACTACTAGCCCCTAACAATTCTTGCTGTTAATAACTGTCCGTTTAATTGAGGTGGTGTTCTCTGTCTGGTCGATCATCAGCCTGATTTATTCACATAAAGGAGATAACCAAACTAACAATTTCAAGTATCATTCTCTTTCATTCCTTCCCACTTCATCCGAGGCTTTAGTACAAATTGTGCGTGGAAAATCGCAGTTGTCAAGCAGTGAATTTTCTCCCTTTCTACTTTACAGCCCCTGAGTTCCCCAAGGATCATTAAAGATCTTTAAGTGTGCTCCATCTCCTAGAATCTCAAACATCTAGTTTATCAGCAAGTAATTTTCAGACCTAAACACAACAAAAGCATTTAACCTACGATTGCAAGATTCAGGGTTTTAGGGTCTTTTGCACTTTGTTGTTGTTCAGATAAGGTTATCTTGGAGAAAATCATTGCATACCCTGCAAGAGATTCTTGGATGTGTACATCACTGCAAGAGATTCAAGTGTTGTGCTTTGCGGTTGTGCTGAATCTTGACTTCACTGGGCAAGTTCAATGGGAACTAGGCAGTGACGTTTTGAAAAGCCTGCACAACATGATTCTGAGGTGTTCAGACATCAAAGAAGAATGAAAGTGGTGCCTCAAAATCAACAAAGAACCTTGGGAATCAGGAACAAAAGCATTTCATATTAGGCAAGTCTTTCTTTTTTCCTCTGTCTCAAATACGCTTGCTCTAACTGTGCCTTCACGGCTGGAACAGTGGCTCACTCCTCAGAGACAGTGATCTCCCTAATGCCAGAATTCAACTGGACATCAGTACATTTTATATAAAATCTTATGTAAGGCAAGTATTTTGGGCTTCAGTGAGGCAAAATTATGCAATTCATTAAGATGAGGAAGTAGTGCAGGAATTCGCCGATGACAAATGATTTTGTATCACCTTATTCTGTTTTTATTTAATGTAATACCCTTGTGATGTAAACTAGATTTGGCTTCAGAGGTGCTTGGAGTGCAGCACTGATGGATCAATTTTGATTCCAGGGAAGAAATTGAGTGGTGCACTCAATCTGCCTGATTAGCATGTGGCTTCTCAGCCCTGCTCTTTGGAAGGCAGATGGTATCCAGCTCCTGAGCCTCCTCCCCTCCTGGGCCTCTCTTGGGCAGCTCATGCCTGCAGAGGACCATCAGAAAGGGGTGGGAATTCTACTATCTAGACATGTGGCAGCTATTTCCAGCACAAGCTCTATCAGGAAAATAACTTTTTTTCCTGAATTGTAATGTTTTGTGACTTAAATCTGTTTGAGTGCGTAATTTATCATATGTTGTTATTGTGTGTTTCCCTTTTCCTTAAGAACTTCCAAGATCCTCTGAGCCTCAGCTTGCCCAGTTGTTTCCCTGTTGTTGCTTATTTTAAGAACATGTATGGCCCATCTTAAGACTGCATTTGGGAAATGGAACTTCAGTCCCTTGCACAACCATCTCATCTCAGGCACATCTACTAATTTAGGCTTAATATTCCTGCTTCAGCTCTACAGCTCTAGCATGAGTATAAATCAATGAGATCCCTGTTTTATGTTAGCGATTAAATGAAACCGTAGTTCTGAAATGAAGAGGGTCTTTTAAATAGTTAGGTAAGGTCTTTCCTAATAAGGTGGCATAATTCAGCAGCAACTAGAATGTTGGATTCACGTTGCACAGTATTAGAAAACAGTGATCATGAGGGAGAATAAATCCCCCACACCCTGGTCTTAATTTATTTTAAACAGCAAAACAAATGAAACCCAATTAAGCTCATAAGTCATAACGTGAACAGAGTCCAGAAAAATGTCAGTTCCAATAAATACGACAAATAAAAGTATTGGCTTGAACTCCAAGGATTTATCATTGGAACCACAATGCGACCTTCTTTAGCTGATCTTGAGACATGACTCAAAACTTGAAGAATGAGAAGATAAATACAAATGAAGGGACTTTTTTTCTGACCTAAATGCTGAAAGGGTTATTTTTAACACAGTAAACATTTTCATTTTAAGTTAATGCTAACCAGTGCAACCGGAAGAGCTGTTGAATGGGTCAGAAAAACCAGCCGAAGTGTTCGAGGTAATCTGTACTGAACTATCATGCAGTTGGATAAAACAGATTGTTATACTAATCAGATTATAATAACCCAGAGTATGGTTTAGCATCTTCATAATCAGCTATTTGCAATGAATTCTGCATTACTGTGCCTTAGATATAGCACTTCTGGAGAGAACGAGCATTTATTGTTCAGAATATAAACTCCTCACTTGTATTTTTTTTATTGCAGTCTAGGCTATAATAGAATGATTGATATAATAGAATGATTGACCTTCTCAGAGAGTTTGTGACTAAAGTTGTTTTCTGGGAGCCGTTTAATATGAAATACAACCCATGCAGATGAGTGCATTGAGGAATTACTTGTACTTTACTGCATTGCTTCAACCTGCAGACCCCATGGTTGCTCTTTCCAAAAGATATGACCTTTCTGGGTGTCTGTGGCCTTGTTGTTACAAGCTGCGTCACTTGGATCCTGACATCAGGGAAAGAAATTCAAACATGGGGTTAACTCGGTCTTTTTCCCCATGTATATCTCTATGAATGTCAGCAAAACAGGCCCAGAAGGTCCAGGGAGGTTATTCTCCCTCTGTACTCTGTACTGGTGAGACTGCACCTCTAAACCTGTGTGCAGTTCTGGGCCCCTCAGCACAAGAAGGATGTTGAGGCTNGGCAGAGGCTGCCCAGGGAGATGGTTGTTTCACCTTCCCTGGAGGGGTTTAAGGAACAGGTGGATGAGGCGCTGAGGGCCATGGTTTAGTGATTGATAGGAATGGTTGGACTCGATGATCCAGTGGGTCTCTTCCAACCTGGTTATTCTATGATTCTATGAAAATGCTTTTTGAGGCCTGCAACTCAGACCTCAAAGGCTGATAAGACCCATTCCAGGGAAGTACAACAACATACATGTAGAACAACACTAATTTCAATGAGTTTTTGACCAGCAGTATCTGAGATATTTTTCATCTTTTAATTAAATAACATCAGTGTTCAAATAACAAATACTGCCTGTGAAAGGGTACATTTATAGTCATTCAAGTGATCTCTGTCAGAATAATTGGCCTAAAATCACACTGTAATTTGCCCTTTCAAGTAGATTGAATGATCTAGATTGATTTAAAAAAAAAAAAGTAGCTCCTTTTATTCTAGCAAACAGTAAACATTCATTTCACATTCCACAATTTTAAATATAATTAATCATGAAATGTCACTCAGCTAATCTGCAATAACTTCTGACAAAAATAAAATATTTGGCACGTAGCTTTAAGCCTAAACTAGTGGATGTCAGAAGTGCATACATATAAATTAAATCATAGTCTCTGTGGCCTTATTTACAATGAGATTTGTCTTGTCTTTGACTGTTTCAAACTACATTGAATTATTGTATGCAGAAACTCAGCCACAAGGTAGCCCAAAGTGTCCATATTGGGCTGTCTCCTTAATTTTCTGGTAGTGATAAATTCCCTTATCCTAATCCTCTTATTTCTACTCCGATCACTGGTAATCAATAGAAGCATCTGGGGAAAATCCCAGAGCATGAAGAGCCTGCAGTATTTTACAAGTTGAATTGCCCTGGGGTCAGTGAATGTAAACCGCTAATAAAATTCAGAAGAATTTGCCTTTTTTACACTGACTTGAGAACACAGAGCTTGCTTTCCATTGCCTTGCGCTTTGTGTAGTTATGTGCAGTGAGCACCAAGGCAATTCTATTCCTGTTCATCAGCATTTGAGACTGGCCTTGTCATATAAAAATATCTAGACAAGGCTCTGGGTATTTGTGCATTTGCAAGATTCGGTTTGTTTTCAGCCCTGTAAACATATTTTTTGCTTTTTTAAAAAAAAATCTACCTAATCTGCCCTTTAAATTTCTGTGTAATCCTGATTTTTATTAGATCTTGATGCTATACAAGACCTCTCCTCAAGAGGTATCTGTTTAAAAAAAAGTACTGCATTTGAGGAAATCCCCACATCGTAGTGACTTAGAACACTGAGAGCAGGAAAAAAGCTGACATACAAATGGCTGTCTTAGAAAAATCTAGGAAAGGTATAAAAAAAAGATGAGTAGAGAAAAACCTAAAGCAAACAAAAGATTTGGCCTACGAGTTAAATTATAAGGATAAAGTTTAAACCCAGCTGTTCCAGAAAACCCTGATGGTTTTGTGGAATAAGGCAACTTCTTCAGTCCTGGAGGACTGATGGTAACATAGGAAACTTGAATAAAAATAGTAAAAATGAAAGCTCTGTAAATCATTGCTTGAGCTGTGAACCAAACAGTACCTAAGTTTTAATGAGATTTGAGAAGATATTGTTAATTTAAAAATGTACTGTAAGGTTATGCACTTAATTTGTCTTTGAACTGGACGTAAATGCTATGCAAACAGCTTTTCATGTGGCTTTCTGGTTCATGGCTAGCTAGGCAGTACGGTTAATCTCATGCAACTGTCATTCCCATGAAATTCAAAAAGATGCCATTTGTGGGCCAAGTTTCAGATACGCTATGAGTAAACCCTGCAGATTTTGGAGCAGTGTCCCAAATTTCTGAGCACTCTAAAGTTAAAATAAGAAAAAAGACTGGAAATGATCTGGTTTTGGTAGAATTCATCTTTCTGCCAATGCTCTGCTGTTCATTACTCTCCCTTTCTTAGGACATGCCCTCTCCAATTTTAAAGAGGCCTCACGATATAGTTGGATCTAGCTGAGCCCTCAGAAAATCTCTCTTCATCCTGAGCAGGCGTTAGCAGACTGCCAGTGATAAAAAAAATGACAATTGAAAGTTCTGGTTCTGGGGGGGATAAATTCAGATGCTTGATTTCTTTCCAACTCAGCATATAATTTTTCACAGTCTCTTTGGTTTGTTTGAACTCTAAGAAACAAACACATGAATGATCTCCTCACATGGTTAGCCAGTATTCACTTCTTTTTATTCATTTTATCCACCGTTTTCCAGAGTGTTGCTGAATTAACGTATGAATGACCTTCATTTGTAATTACAGCTCTGAATATGTAAATCTGCCTTCTGTAAGGATAAATATTAAAATGAATGTATTTGCATAGCAGGCTTAATTTCATGTATTTACTCCATCCTTTTCCTGCCTTTAGAACCATTACATGTGGTCCCTCTGTTAGGGCTGCTGCGATGCCTCTGATTGTTATACTATTACACCACTGAACTGCAGTTGGGTAAAATGAATGGTTGTAATTACAAAAGGAGAGTTTTCCAGTGGCCAAGCACTGCCCTAAAAGAAATTTCTGCATCTGGCACAAGGTGCTTCCGTAACTTTGAGCAAACCATTCAATCGTAGTTGATTCACTCAGTTGAAATAAGAGCAAGTACAATGAATTATCGCAAGAAGGGAAACGTTCCATAGCAATTCGGTGCCTCACTTTTCCAGTCTGTGAAACGGACATGATGATATTTCAGGTTTTTTTATTCTTAATCATTCTTTTCCATTTGTCTCTTCAAGAGCTGAAACCATGTGTGAGCACAGTGCTTGACGTACTGGGACTTCACACAAATGATGACTCGGAACAGAGACTTTAGGATATATTGCTGCTGCTTCACTGGTAGAAATTGATTAGAAGATAAAATGTGATATCAGTCTTGAGAAGTCTTCCTGTTCCAATATGCACATTTAACAAAAAAACCTTTAACCTCTCACCTTCCAAACAAGATCCAGGAAAGCCGCATTCTGGTCCCACTGAAGGCAACGGTGAAGTTCCACTGACTTCAAAGAGACCAGGAGTTGGCTGTTTACGTACAGATATAATTTTCTCAATAAAAGCAAACAAGGCTAACTGCAAACAACTTGGGCAGCTTGCGTACCTGCTGGTTCCCATATGCCACAAATATTTTACTGTTTGGGTTTTGTCCATTTCTCACCATAAATTGGAATCAGACTTTTATTATTCAGCTTGCTAGTGGGATCTTTGGAGAGAAAGCTGTTATGCAAAATAAATCACTGAATTCTGTCTAAAATGATTTGCTTAATGATTTCATGCTTTTAGCCAGATCTGTCATATGCTGTGTAATGCAAAAGGAAATAGCATATATCAAAGTGCCCTCAATTTTCTTCAAGTGGGTATGCTTTGTTTCTGTAATTTATATGGGATTCACATATGTTTTGCTTTACTATTATTATTTATCATAACTTTGGTCTCTTGGAGATGCTTCAGGAGAATAATTACTCTTCTGTTGAAGTCACCATCTCAACAGAAAAATTTAACTGAAACTGGAAAAGCCATTGCATTCCTATTACTTTCTCCTGGAAAAAATTATCTTCTTTTTCTCTTTCACAACTAGTAATTACCCTGATAAAGAGTTTGTATGTTTTTATAGTGGGAACTTGCTCCTTCCTGAGCTCTCTGGAGGGGAATCTCCAGCTCTGGAGTTTTAGAGTTTTCAGGCTGTGCACTGTGGGCTGTGACTCTTGGGCTGCTCCAATCTCAAAGACCTGTGGGAAATCTTTTTTCTTCACCACATGACTCTCTGGACATATGATCTTACCATGCACTTGCTCTCATTCTCAACACTCAGAATGGTTCACAGGTTCGTCAGTGACCTGGTGGGCTGCCCAAATTAATTCATTTAGTTTAACTCAGTTTTACTGGAAATAAAGTCCTGACCAGCAACTGAACCAGGGTGGAACCTTTCTCCAATCCAGAAGTTTACAATACTTGTTATTTCAGTCCTTTTTACTGCCACAGATGGGATTGTTTGACTTATAGTTTAAGAGATGTTTTGGGAGAAAAAATGTTATATATAAATGAAAGATATTATTATTACTATTACAGGGTTCTCCATAACTTTTATAGTTCATAGGCTGTCAGTGTTTTCTTTAGAAACCCTGTATTTTTGATGTCTATACTTCAGCCTTGAAGTAGTCCTCAGAGTTGAAAGTTGAAACACTAGAAACAAACACAAAGCAAAGTTGTTTCTCTCTTCTCCCCTTTTCTCTTAAAATGAAAACAATCTCTTCAGAAACTTTTACATCATAAAGACTCAGATAAATAAATGGTGCTGTTGGCTTCAGGCTTTGTCATGCTCTAGAACTAAATTCAACCTCAACAAGGCCCTCACCCCCCCAACCAAGAAACCCCCAAATCATTGTTTCTCTTTATTTTAGTGAAAACCTCTGGAAGTTGTCACCTCAGTGGGACAAATTTGTCATTTACATGAATTTTTTGGGTCTGATCTTCTTGCCACCAAAATCAGGGAAAACCTCCTACACCGGAAACTAAAAAAGCTTGGATAAAGCAGTAGGGTAACAGTTCAGTGAGATGAGCAAGAATAAAAATGACACGCATTTCCTTAGGAATAAAGGTGATAAAAATGCAGGCTTTTTTTTTTTTTTGCATATATTTGATGGGAAAACAGTTATTGAGCAGTTATGTCATCAGACTTTGGACTGTGATAATGCATACATCTGACATACTAAGATACATGTTCTGTGCAAAGATTTAATGTGACTGACACTAATATTTTGCTGTGTTATGTATAGGCTGAAAAAATAACAGAACATGACCTGGAAGGGAAATATAAAAATGTCACGGTACTTTTGCTTAAAATTAGGGGACAATTTTTTGTCATTCAGTCATTCCTTTGGGGAAATGATATGGAAATTTAGGACTTTTAAATAATTAAATCCTTATAATTTTATGACGTTTTAATTTGTCCAGCCCCACATTGCAGCAAAAATGGAGAAACCCAACAAAACTAGAATTCTCCCTTCATCCAGACTAAATGTAGAGATGAGTACTGGTTTCATGTAAAATTTCAGTGAAAAAATAACAAAAAAAATTCTTCAGGAATCTTTCAGTTTTCTGTCTGATCGATGAGCTCACAAATGGGTAATTTGACATCAGAGAACAATTTCATGGACAGATATACATGGAATTTTTGTTCTTTGCTGCCTGTGCATGAAAAAGCTATCCACGTCTACCTAAGAGGTAATTTTATATTTCATCGAGCTTCTGAGTAGGTTGAATGCAGACTATTTGTAGTTGTGGCTTTTTTTTTTTTTAATGTGTTCCTTTTTACTATCAGATAAACTGAAGCCTAATTTAATCTAATCAGAAAGTCTGTTCCATGGACAGAATGTATTTTTGCAGACTCTTTCTCTCCTGTGTTCATCCATGTGTTTCATAATTCCTCAACACAATCAAAATACTGCTGGCACTGGCCAGAGAATATATTTTAGTTTGAGTTTGCAGTTGTGCTGTGCCCAAACACATATGTTAGAGCTTGGCAACAGAGTGAGAAAAACCACTATGGATGTATGAAGTTAGAATCAGATGCCAGTATTCTTTTTGAATAACACCCACCCTGTCTCAGCCTAGCATGGAATTATTCTCTCAAAGAAATTGTTGTGACCTCAAGGAGTGTGGGGAAATAATAATTTTCTTTTGTTTTCATCGGGTGGCCTCCTGAGAAAAGTATATTTAAGAGCCACAACCATGCAAGAAGACAAAAGAAGGTTTTTTTTAAAGGAAAGAAAATTGTAAATGTTACAATCAAAATTAATAGGGAAAAAAACATTGCTTTTCATTGCAAGAAATCTGCAGACATTATTTTTCTGATATTTTGAACTTTGCCTCGGCACTGAGCATGCCAGTAAACTGCTTTATATAGCTTGTGTCAGAGTAGCTGTGTTAGTAATTGATGCTGGGGAACTGGAGGCTGCTGTGTCGGACTCTCATGATTGCTACGTTTGTTGGCCTGTCTGCATTATTAACGGTTGGAGAGCAGTCCCCTGGTGGAACATACATTACAGGCTGCTTGTGTTAATTACTAGGAAGAAGCAGGCGAAAGTAGGTATTTGGAATGTCATTTTTTGACAGCTGAAGTTCACAAATCTGAATTTAGTGAGTGCTGTAACATATAATATCCATGTACCAGAGCTGTACGCTGCAATTTGCACATCTGGAGACATCTACAGTACTTCTGTTATGTGGGGTGTGGTACTATGCATACTTTAATATCTCTTTAGATATTTCAATATCTAGTACTAGGGGCATCAGGTATAAACTGGAGAGGGGCAGATTTAGGCTAGACATAAGGAGGATGGTGACTGGCTCTGTCCACGCTGCAGCCTCTTGACATTTGTGTAGCACAATAGTCATAGCCAGGGGCCCTGATTTAAAAATTACAGTTGGCTATTTT
This sequence comes from Piaya cayana, assembly GCA_013389865.1. Lineage (NCBI taxonomy): Eukaryota > Metazoa > Chordata > Aves > Cuculiformes > Coccyzidae > Piaya > Piaya cayana. The sequence continues at coordinate 26,038 of WAAB01010786.1, forward strand.
TCTGTCATTGCTGTATCAGCAACGTTATCTTTATCTGCATTATGTCTAGAGGAATCCACAAGCTCCGCTGACTTCCATTTTCTCATCTGAAAAGTGAACTCAATGGCTTAATTTCGTATTACTCAACTTTGTAGCCAGAGTTAATGGACCAGGCCCGATTCCAGGGTGGTTCTCAATTCGCTGGATGTGGCTGATGCGCAAATCAAATAGTTTTGGCATCCTGACACTTTCTGTGAATGAATAATGACACTAAACTAAACATTTGTCTGATTTTCATCCCCATTCATGCACCAGACTAAAAGACAAGTCGAATTTGGCAAATACAGGAATGGGAGAAAAGATTTAATTCAGAAGAGGAAAATTTAAATGTTCTTGAGAGAAGGTTTTATTTTCCACCATGAAAAAAAAAAAAAAAGCAAAGGAAACCGATTAGCGTAATACTAGAAAAATTTAGAAAGAAGAGGATAATATTTTTATGGGACATTAAGAATTAAAAATAAAG
>WAAB01010786.1:42841-75333 GCA_013389865.1 Piaya cayana
AACTGGATGATCTTTAAGGTCCCTTCCAATCCAAACCATTCTATGACTCTATGTTTCTGTTAAGTAAATGTTAAAATGCTGCGGATTTTAAACATACAGATATATATTTATTTACCATGTTCTGAAATTCATGAGCCAAGTTTCAAAGGGCCCGTGTAAATCATCCTTTCAAATATCAGATTGTCAGCGCTCTAAGAAATTGTTGCAATGATGTTATAGTCGATCTTGAACTTTTATAGGCTTTATTTTTCTTTTCATTAATGGACTTCACCGATAGTATGAGACAAGGAAAAGAGAGGATGGGAGTATGCAGCTGCCCACATTTGGACAGTGCTATTTGTGTAGCTATTGTTTATCTGTGGCCATATAAATAGAGCTGAATGAAATTTTTCCACAGGAATGCTATTTTTGATGGAACATTTATTTTTTCTCTCAATTCTGTTTCTTTTAAAAAGGGGTCTGCTCTTCTTGAAAAAAACATATAAGTAAATTATTGCATATGGATTGTCTGAAAACTGCAGGGGTTTTGATTAAAAGCTGCATTTTAGGACAAAAAAAGTGACTTCATTCTTCACAGGAATTCTGCTTTGGATGCTTTATACTTCCATTTTCCTGTAGAAAGAATTATTTTCCTTTCTCTCCGTCACACGGATAAGTGCAGCTCTCAGGGCTGCACAAACAGGCAGGCAGCCTCTCCAAGGGCGCTGTATCAGCCTTTAACCTAATGCACCCATCAGCAGGATGGTGAAACCAGGGATGAATCGTTCTACCAGCCCTTGCAGAAAGGCAGGCAGCTGCACAGAAAACAGTAAGAACAGCAAGAGGGGAATATCAACAATTCTAAAGAGACAAAGTGCAGATGAATACATATGTAGTGGCTTCAGAGCTGGGAGAACATCCCCTAGGGAGAGCACTGCTGATGCAGAAATCCATGAATTCTTGAGATCAGTTCAGTGTGATATGAGTTCTCAGACTCTCAGCTCCTTTTCATATGACTGGTTTTCTTTTTGCTTAAAAGAAAAAAAATAAAGCCTAAGCTTTCCATTAATGAGACATTGCAGGTTTTTATAGGAGCGTTTGCTTTTCGCAGCTGTAGAATATGGCATAGTTCAAGTTCAGACAAAGCCAAGGTGTCTCTAAACAACAAACACTGAAAATAAGTGACCTTCCCCAGCAGCAACACGCCACATAAATACTTGTGGCAAGCATTTCTGATTACAAGAGAGGTGAGCTTGTATGATTACTACTTGTCAAGGATGGTGACTTTTTCTTCTGAGTTATGCTAAATTCAAGCAAGAATCTCCTTGCTGAACTCCCTTTCTTTGTTCCTTCACATGGTCCGCTCTGGCTTTTTCCACTGACAAAACAACAGCATGACCCAGACTGTCAGCTTTCATCCTTCCTGCTAGGACTGGTCCAGCTCATTTTCACACCTTCACCAATATCCAGCAGATCTCTTTATATATTTACACGGTTTATGCATTTCTTGTGGGTATAAATTCCTTTATATATTCTCACGACTCTTTATTGTTGTTATTTTATTATAAGGTACAGAACGATGTTAATAATTCAAGCACCTGGCTTGGAGAGGAATTAGAATGTCTCACATGGATTTCATTTTGTTTCAGTGAAATATTCATAGGAACAAAATTGTAGGATATCATGCACCTGACAGTCTTTTCTCTTGAAATATTGTGAAAGGAATGCTGACAGATTGTTAGATGTTTTATGGAGCAGACTCTCAGGTGAATCTAAATTCCAGGGAGCATAGAAATGCAAGAAAGTTCTCAGGAACAAGCTACATGTTCTTGATTTTTCTTCTTGATATTTGCTTAAACAGGTTAGATTAGTTCAGTCATTATTCTACTGTATGCCAGCTGGAAGTAATCTCTGGAGGCTGAAATCTGCTGAGATGGAAAAGCATTTTTATTCCAGTAATTTGGAGAAAGAAATTCAAATAGAGAGGTCACAAAGAAAATTTTTAGATTCTGATATGTTAACTTCAATGTGACAAAATGAACCTCCACTCTGGTATCTGTGTGCTATACAGCAGTGTGTGAGGAAAGAAGAGCTTTGAATGGTGCGATTTAGCTAAAAACTGAGCTTGGATTACAAGTGCAGTTGAACACAACTGCAGAATTTATATTAGTTCCAGCAAGAGCTTGAAGGCACTAAAGTCACAGTGATTGTGAAAGAACGGTATGAACAATACTGCTGATTACTTGAGCTATGTGTATGCAGTGTAGCTGTTCTCAGTGATGCGGGGGATTAGCAGTTGTAACGAGTTTATTTCAGGAATGAAATGACAATCTTGGAAAAACTTACAACCATGTGGTGCTTACATGTCAGCCTGGCACTGACCTGTTAGCCTGCTGATGAATTGGCCCACGTGGAACGCTGAAATTATTTGTATCTTTATCACTCCGCTGTTATGTCTCTATCACGACTGGCCCAAATTCATCCTTGCTTGCTTGCTGAGATTCATTTATCACATCAGTTTTAGCTTGAGAAATGATAGCATTTATTTGGAGGTTTGGAGATTAATGACCATCAACTGGTTTCAATGAAGAAATAAATTAATTGAATATAAAATGCAACTGAAGATGCGATGGTGTTCCTGAAGAGACACGTTCAGCCCTTGATTGCCTTTGTGAAGTTGCAGGGGTGTCGTTAAGGTCAGCACATGATCACAATTTGGAAAGTCAGTTGAGAAGTCTTTTCACAACTCGGATCAAGTTAGTAAGACTGAGAATTTCACGACTGCATCTCCCCTACACACTGTGTCGGTGGGATGTTCAAAGCATGGGTACAAGCTAAATCAAGTACCCCCCCTCTGGGACACTCATTGCTCTGAGGAAGCTTCTCTTTCTGGTGGGGGAAACTGAGGCAGAGCAAAAACGTCCTTCAGAGCACATCATTCCTAAAGCTGTACTCTTAGGGGTTTTTGTCTCTCCTTCTCATTCCTTGAACCGGAGAAGAGTGTTTCAGTTTTTGCTTCGTCTGATGAAGGCACAACGAGCCTGTACTGCCAGTTGCCCTGCAGTGTTATGGTTAGGGAGACAATGGTGAATTAGTATAGCTGTGGTGGGAAAAAGAAATAATCCGTTTAGTTTGATGTGTTTACACTGGTTTATGTTTGCTTCTTCTGGAGGAAGTCCAAGCAGAGGGCACCCAGGGTGAGATGCTCCCTGTGGCGGTTTTCTTGTAGAACCATAGTACGACAGCCCTTCACTGTGCTGCAGGCTTGAACCTGGATAGGGATGGCAGAGGATGGGAGAGGAGTTGTTGCCTTGAGTAGTCATCCTCTACCAGCACAGAGCGATCTCAACCTGCAACGCCACCTCCTATACCTAGTGGTACCTCCAGCTGATGGGGAGGTCCCAGTCCTGGGGTAGGAGGGACAGACGAAACTGGGAGGAGAGACGCAAGTGGAGTCAGACAGAGAGATGCTCATTACAACTACCTAAAAGGAGGTTGTGGAGAGGAGGGAGCTTGGCCCTTCTCCCAAGTGACAGGGGACAGGACAAGAGGGAATGGCCTCAAGTTCCACCAGGGGAGGATCAGGCTCAACATAAGGAAAAAATTCTTCACAGAAAGGGTCATTGGTCACTGGCAGAGGCTGCCCAGGGAGGTGGTTGAGTCATCTTCCCTGGAGGTGTTTAAGGCACATGTGGATGAGGTACTGAGGGACATGGTTTAGAGATTGGTGGGAATGGTTGGACTCAATGATCTGATGGGTCTTTTCCAATCTGGTGATTCTATGATTCTATGATTCTATGTCACGAGGTGCTTCCTAGACAGCAGGGATGTAACACAACAAGGAGCAAGACGCATTTCAAAAGCCCTCCAAAGAAAATTCAGATATTATTTTATTTTGGGCAGCTTTACTTCCTCTCATCAGTTAGTGGGGCCCTATGCTCCTGCCAGGAAACATGCCAGCCATCTGGCAATTTTTATTTTTATAGCGATCCAACAACTCCAAAGCATGCCAGACTATTTGTACCATCTGCCACATAAATGTCATTTCAGCAAACGGATGGTGGACACCTGGGGACCCAGAGTTCAAAAATCCTTTAAGAGGGGAAATCATTGTCTCCCACAGCAAAACAGAGTTTGAGGTTTGCATCCCGCTCCCCCAAATGACAAATGCAGGACACAAAATATTTGTGGCTCCTAGACAATTCTCTTAAATTGGTTTTTTTTTCTCTTTCTGCCTTTTCCAACTGTGAGGGTATAAAAATGACAACTACAATGTTCACATGTGGATGGACATTTCCAGAAAAGTAATAGTGTTGTACAATCTGTGGCAGAAATTGTTGAGGGTTTAAAACACATTTTCTGCATTTCTAAAGCTAGAAATGGCTTCATTTTTCATCCCATTTGTAGCACTTGTTCCATAATTCAGAAGGGAGGATCATTCAATATAGTTCAAGCTGCCCACCAATGCTTGAAAGCAGAGACACATTTATAAAGGGGAAAACATTTACAAGTGTCTACTGGAGCCATAGAGACAATCCATAGTGTCTTTAGGGAGCTCAGGAAATTGAAAAGGCTTGGGGATTCGGCTGTGAGGTTCTGCTTGCAAAAGGAAAGACTTCCCAAATTTCTCCTTTGGGGCAATGTGTGTGTTTTTATTTTATTTTTCAGTGTTATAGCTGGGTTTGACAGCAGGTTTTGACAGTGTGTGACTGAGTGAGAACAAAGTGCATCTATTGATGTTTATAAAAGGCTGCTTTGAAAGTGTCCAAAGATTGTGAAATTCTTTAAAATATGGGGCAGAGATGTGTAATGTATAAATTTGGAGCGTTTTTTTCCTAAATCTAATATTGCAGTTATTAATCAAATACTGCACTCAGGGGACATTAAACTTGTGGTCTGAACTGATAACCTTTTTTTCTTACATTTTTCAGCCAGCTGAGGTTCAGACTATGTACTTTAATAGGACAATGAAATGGAAATAATGGGACGTTTGCTGATTTCTGCTGTTTTGTAATTTTAATATAATTACTTTTCTCAGCATGCGTTTCATTGCTGGGAACATAAAAAGAATAATGCCTTAGTTCAGTAATTTTTCTTTTGTGTTTCATATTTAAAAATTGGAAAGGCATTGCAACTTTTCTTGTCCTTGTTTATTACCGTTGACAGTTTCTTTAACTGAAGAGATCTCTACAGACAGTTTGGACAGCCCATCAGATGAGCAGAGATAAATCAGTCTGTGTGTTTATTCTAGCATTGCTTTGTAAACTTTCTTTGCTCTTTCTCCCTCTCTCCACATTCCACTCCACTTTACTGCAGTGAATGTTGTCCCCATGGAAGCACATCAGTGATGTGCTCAGAGGATGATTGTAATTCCTATTTCTTTTGTCCTTACTCTACTCATACTCATCTTTCCTGAAAATTAAGCAGTAATCTTGTATTTTAACTTGGAACCACTGTTGGTTCTTTTGCTATTCTATTTCTCTGCCAGTACAGCTCTGTTGATTTTGATGGGAGGAAATAGGAGACTTTCTGGTTCTGTCCTTAATCCTACAGAACTACATGGAAAAAGCTGGAACAATGCTGCAGGATGCTAAACCTCTCAAAATCCTTAGAGAATTATTTGGCAGTTACTGAATTTCACTCAGCAGAAGAGAACAAAAAATAACTTTTTTTATTTTGCAAAAGCACAAATATTTAAGAGCGCTATAATAGTCAAAAAACCTCTTTTGTTTGAGAAATATGAAACAGGATTCTATTTTGAAGAGAATACTTAACAAAATAACATAGACATCCTCTCTATGGTGAAAATGAAAGCACTGAGCCATTTGGCAGCCAGATCTTCTTGCTGACTAAAGGATTTCCCCCGCAGCATAAAAACGTTATGATATTACACCTTTATCCATCACTGTTCTCTGTTGAATATCTTTAAATGTAGTCATTCTGTACTCCTGAGTTCAGGCTCTCTCCCGTCTTGGCCTTTTTATACCTCCTCTCCCCGAAGAGCGGTGTATGGGAAATTCAGGGCTGGGTACGCGGAGCCTCTTGGCTGCGGTGCAAGCCACAGCTAGCCGCAGTCCTGAATCGAAACAGACATTTCTGAATCAAAGCCCAAGCTTGGGAAAAGAGAAGTAGACATACTAATTTTCATTGAATTTTGCTGGGAGCTGGGTATTTAATTATCCTCAACTGCTCTGAATAATTTCAGACTCGGAGACTGGCAAGAGACCATTGTTTCTCTGCCTGCAAGAGCCTGCTAGACCCACACTGGGTTTTATTCTCCTTGTAGCCCTCTCTGATGGTCTTTGTTTTGGCTCTTAATTGGAGAACAGGATGAGCCTGCTCTTGATGGAACAGAAAGTGAAGAACAGATGTACAAGTCTGAGGTGTATGGGCAGAGTTAGCTCCCTCAGTTTCAGAGAGGATAATCTGCTGTAAATACAGCATTTAGCATTTGTTGAGACCCACTGCAAGTCTTAAATCTGAAATGAAGAAGAAAAAAACATACAGCTTTGTGTTCCTCAAATACAGATATGAAGATCTTGCAAATAGCTGACTTTCTGAGCCCTAAACTTTATTAAAATTTGATACCTCTTCCCAACTTGAGTTCTTCCACCCTGCCATGCTTCCTTCAGGCTTCATTTGATCTAAAAACTTGCTGTGTGAGATTTTGTAATGAGCAGATTACCTACTGTTTGATGACATCTTGCCCAGAACTACTTTAAAAGACAACGTGAGCTTTTAAAAATACTAATTAATACCTTGGCAGAGGTATTTGGAAAATCTGAAATTTTCCATGTCACAGAGAAGAGTTTTAAAGACGCAGTCACCAGGCTGGGCTGGCTGTAGGAAAATGTTTCCTTAATCCTGAAAAACCCCCTTCATAGCACTTCATCACTAGGAGTTGTGTTGTTAATAGAGATGGGAATTCAAGAGCGGTTCTGCTGGAAATGGCTGATAAAGCATGACTCTCAGAGGACATTTTCTCTAAACTTGTGGTATCTGATACAGTGTAGCTTGAGAAACCAGGTTTCTGCATCAAATTAGACTTTTTTTTTTTTTCTGTGTGCAGTGGTGGTGCAGTGCCTAGGTATGGCCTCACCAGAATGGTTCCTGTGGTCTCAGTGAGTAGGCTGAGCCTTCTGAGCTAAACACAGATGTTTATTTGAAAAAAACCCTATAATGTTATGTACCTAACAAAGTTCTTGGCAAGCTGAAGGAAAACAGAGATTTGTATTGTTATTATTATTTAATGCATAAATGGAGGCCTCCCTGGACTGAAATTGAATTTCAGCAACCTTTCTGGAGGCAATTAAAACCATTAGCTTCATCAGCCAAGCCCAGTGTTTTAATGTCTCTGAAACACTCAGGCTGCCAAAGTTAATTATTCATCCTTTTCTTAATTGGATTCAGATTGCATTTTAAAGGTACAGCTTCACCAGGGTTGGCTAAGCCTTAATTTTTCATCCCTACCTCTCCTCCCTCCTGGTTCCCTCAAGAAATGTCTCGTAAGATCTTGTTTCAAGCCTTTGCAGAAGGGTTTGAGAGTGGATTTCAGCCCAGGCCAGCAGCTGATCATCTCACGGCAGACTTCAGTCAGTTCAATAAACAGAGTAGGGAACATGGTAGGGAACTTCATGGTAGGAAAGCTTCTTTGAGATGGAAAGCTGACCAAAAGGGACACTAAAATATAACTTGTTTGGACCCAGGGCAAAACACAATTGTCATGTCTTACATTTTCACCACTAAACAAATAACTTCGGTTTCATAAAACATATACACTATATAAAAAACTGTGTTCTACCAGTGAGTAAAAGTAAAATACAAATGATAGGTATGGTATAGACCTTAGATTGCAGGGCACATATTTTTAAGGATGGAAAATTTTTTCAGTTCAAGAACTTGTCTTTTCTTGGACAAAGATAAATTGTTTTTCAGAAAGGAGACGACAAAAGTAGTTTAGACAATGAAATTACTGCTTTTGGTGGCTAAATCGTGAAGTTGTAATTAGGTGTATGGGCAGACCCTTTCAGGATCAGATATGACAAACCTTGTTTTAAGTATTTGAACTCAGCCCTCTGTCTGAAGTGTTGCCTCTAAAGGCAAACAGAATGTGATATTTCGCAGTATGTAAAGAAGAAAATTTTAGATTAGTACTTCTCAAAAATGTCCCTTCTTCAAGAAAAAGCCCAGAGCACCCCCCTTTACGATGCAGAAAATGTGCAGTCAGTTGCCTGAGAAATGAATAATGACAAAAAGGGACAGGAGTGCAAATTTCACAAAAAGAAGGGGACACCTGGAAGGGGACACTGAGCAGAGACAGCCCTGTGTGGCCCAGGCAGATGCTCTGATGTGACCAGTTGCTATTTTGTGTTCCTGTACCCATCTAGTTTTTGATGGGTTGTGTCGTGCTGCATATATGGTTTCTCATTAATGTTACAAAAAATTAAGTAGGTTTTCTATTCTAGATACAGACCAAACTATTTTTCATTTATAGCCTACTGAAGAAGTCTTTCAGCCTGAACTGACCTTTTCCAAATACTCCAGAGATGAAAAGTACCATCCCATTACTGTAATCTATCTTCATCTCCCTGGGCAGTTATTTTTAAACAGAGGAGCTAGGTGTCACTCATTTTCTTGTTATTAACATCATAAAGGAAAAATATGTATTTGGAGTCTGAACTGATCTCTTTCCAGGATAGTTTCTCAGGCCATCCAGTTGCTTGTGAGTTTCCGAAATAAAAATGTTGAGCAATGTACTAGCTTCTTTTATGAGGAAGAACAAGGGTAAGGCAATATTGCAGATGGGTGTAACTACTGAAACCATCAGATCTTTGTCCATGCAATTAGTGACACTTGCAATTTAAAGGGTGTTACAACCTAAACTAAAAGGGTGGGAGTTTTACATGGAGCATGATTTTTTTATTTGACTGTTTGTCACAGCTGGAACTAAGAAATATCTGCCTTCTAGCATTCGTGATTACTAACACGACTGCATGAGCTCCTTCTCTAGCTTTTCAGCTCACTGCAGAGTAAGGGAGTGACCTTACAAACTCAAAGAAACAAAACCTTTTAAAATAAAAGAATAATTTAATGTAGATTGGGACAAGGGTGAGAATTTGGCTCATGGGACTAGTTCACAGACTGCTCAATGTTTTATATGATGCTTTTAAATGCTATTTTCTTTAGTAATAGCATTACAGCCTGATTAGCATTTTTGTGCTGACTACAAGATCATCCCAAATTACTGTTTTATATTCTGTGTCACGCATGAAGTCTGAAAATTTTCACAAAGCCAAGTTGAGGTAAGATGAAATCAGCTCGTATCAGAGCATTGGAATTTATAGGCAATCGTTTCTTAATTGGTGATATGAAATGCTTTGACAATCCAGGTATTTGTAAGAAACTGCATGAATGGTATCCCTTACAACACGCATGTAGACACACAACATCCAGCTGTGCCGTAATAGCTGGGTTGTGGGAAGTTAGTAGAGACCTGATATTTTAAATACAGGTTCTCTTCTCTCCCACACCATAAAACTGTATTTAGAAATGAGGCTCCACACCCTGGAAATCATTCCAGGCTTTCTTTCCGTGCTGTGTCCTCTCCCCTGCAATTCATATCAGCCACAGAAAAGGAGCTGGTTTCGCTGACTGGAGCCACCAGGAACAGGGACTGCTCTCTTGCTCCTGTCCAACCTGACAGTTCTGTTTGAGAACAGCTATCACAGGCTCCAGTTTCTCCTTAAAACAACAAATGGTTCAAAACTACCAACAGGCTATTTTTTTGTCCCTCACACTAGGCAACACGAGAATGTGAACTGCGGTGATGTTGCTTTCGAAATAATTGTTACCGGACTGATGTNTGAGAATGTGAACTGCAGTGACGCAGTTTTTTTACGGAAAGGGTCATTAGGCATTGGAATATGCTGCCCAGGGAGGTGGTTGATTCGCCTTCCCTGGAGGTGTTTAAGTCACGAGTAGACGAGGTCCTGAGGGACATGGTTTAGTGTTTGGTGGGTATGGTTGGACTCGATGATCCGATGGGTCTCTTCCAACCCGGTGATTCTGTGATGTTGCTTTCAAAATAATTGTTACCGGACTGATGTTTGAATTGATTTAAGAGCATAGTTCTTAAAGCATCATACAATTTTGATTGAGTTTACTGGGGAAAGAACAACTCCCAGTTCAGAGATGTGAGGGTCTATGTAGGTTATTTTAGGTTTGAATTAATTTGTTAATTTGTTGATAAGAAGTTTTAGGGGTTTGTTTTGTTTTGTTTTTCCTTTATCATTTCTACATAATACAAGCTCCACTTGGGAGAACTTGATTCATGTCTTGTCTTGCCCTGAAGGGGTTTCTGGAGGAAGATTGAGCTAAAACCCAGAGAAAGAGTTTCTTAAAAACATCTCAGTTATGATAGAAATTAGTTAGAAAAATATGGCTTTGTGATCATTATCTTCTTTTCAATGTATTATAGAAAAAACAAAGCCTTTGATTTTTGCCCATTTCCACTAGATGGATCCCCTGTATCTCCCGTATTTGTGTGTGATAGTAAGACATTACCTTTGCTTTGCAGATCTTATCCGCCTCGCCCAACACAAACACTGTAAATCTAAATGAGTACTGAGCAGCTTTGACCTCTATAGGGAACACTTTCTCACTGCAGGTGTTGGGAGTGAAAGGAGTGAAAAAAAAAGCCTTGAACTGCTGAGAAATACTGATTTCAGAGGGCCTTGAAGCTGGAAAAGCTTCCTCTGCTCCCCTCCTCCCTCTGCAGAACTGCAAGCCACCTGTAGCAAGAGAAAAGCGTGTGTGTCGGAGCAATCAGGAAATAAGGCCAATGCGTTTTGGACATGAATTTCTCTGATGAGGAAATCACTCCTAAACTACCCAATTTACCACACAAGTAATTTCTATTTCAGGAACAGCCTGTGAAGAATGCCTGTACGTAGCTTCTCTGGGTGATGAGGGACAGTAGGAGTTCTTTTGTAGGAATTAGATGGACCTTAAAAGCTGGTCCAGCACACAGAACTCTTTTGTTTCTGTAACTGATGTTATCCAAGTCAGGAAAAAGAAATGTGTCTTTGGCTGACAGCAAGAAAAAAAAATACTGAAGAGCTGTGTCATATTTCCTAGGAATTGTAACACCATAGCAACATTGTCTTTCAGTGCTGCTGCACCACTTAAGAGCTCTGAGATTGCTGAGTTGCTGAGCAAACCACAATCTATTCTGCTGTAAAACTTAATGCATGTGAGCCGATACCATTGGCAGATAATTACAAGATAAACATTCATATACAACAAAACGATTTTGTCTGTACTTAAAATGTTGGNGAAATACTGATTTCAGAGGGCCTTGAAGCTGGAAATTCTTCCTCTGCTCCCCTCCTCCCTCTGCAGAACTGCAAGCCACCTGTAGCAAGAGAAAAGCGTGTGTGTCGGAGCAATCAGGAAATAAGGCCAATGCGTTTTGGACATGAATTTCTCTGATGAGGAAATCACTCCTAAACTACCCAATTTACCACACAAGTAATTTCTATTTCAGGAACAGCCTGTGAAGAATGCCTGTACGTAGCTTCTCTGGGTGATGAGGGACAGTAGGAGTTCTTTTGTAGGAATTAGATGGACCTTAAAAGCTGGTCCAGCACACAGAACTCTTTTGTTTCTGTAACTGATGTTATCCAAGTCAGGAAAAAGAAATGTGTCTTTGGCTGACAGCAAGAAAAAAAAATACTGAAGAGCTGCGTCATATTTCCTAGGAATTGTAACACCATAGCAACATTGTCTTTCAGTGCTGCTGCACCACTTAAGAGCTCTGAGATTGCTGAGTTGCTGAGCAAACCACAATCTATTCTGCTGTAAAACTTACTGCATGTGAGCTGATACCATTGGCAGATAATTACAAGATAAACATTCATATACAACAAATCCATTTTGTCTGTACTTAAAATGTTGTTGTTTTTTTCTCATAACCACATGGCATGTTATTTCTCTCTTATAAAAGGAATTTTAATGGGAAGTTTATTACTAGAACCGGTTGGGTTTGATAATCTCTAATTAAATACTCTGTTGGGGGGTGGGGGAGTTTTTATTGGGTGTGTGTAAAATAACAGAAAATCCCAAACTGTGAGAAAGGATTATTTTTTATTAGATAGATTTACTAGGAAAAGATTGGAAAATATATTGCTCCTTTCAGTATTTTTCAGAATAAATAAATATTCCTGGCATCAGCTTGGAATTTAATTTATAGAAAATTTATTTTGAAGAAAAACCCATACTATTTCAAGCATCAAAATTAGACCATTTTGATTGACCACGTGTTTTTTTATTCAAATGCTCAGTTTATGAAAATGACAGCTCTGTCCAAGTTCAAGTCGGGAAAAAAATGTTTGAAAGTTCTTCTGAGATGAGAAAACTTTTTCCTGCCTAGCTCCTTTCTTCTTCTTATGCATTAATATTGCCTGGCTCTTTTTGTTGGGAGTGGCTTTTTTGTCATGCTTTTATGAAAATTTACATGGAAAATTAAAGCACGTTGCCTGATTAATTTAGGCTGAAAGGTCAAAACATTCTGTCCCTCCCCCATTGAATCTACTCAGGTTTTACCATAGATCCTAGTGGTGGCCATTATGGAGTTACAGATGAAATGTTCATGAAAATCGAATTGCTTTAACAAAAGGTGTCTGTAGGTGAAAACAGAGACTGAGATGAGAGGCTGATGCTCTGACTGCTCACGCTGGGTCCTCTCTGTGGTTTTTCCATTCTGTAGATGTCAGTCCAGCTCCTTCAACAGGCACTGAAAATATGATACATTAAACAAAGCAAGTGGGCTATAAATGGCCCATGATTTATGGGTTGTCGTGGTTTGTCAGTTCTCACTGCTGTGAAGCACTTCTGGTATTTGCACAATGATGTAAATTATTGCAGCGTGAGAGCATTAGCAAAGTGCCCTGCGAGCTGTGAAAGATCCAATTGCTGACATTGTTTGTGCAGCCCAATAAACTGCTCTAATCTCAGGCTTGAGGATATCACAGCGGCAGATACACTAACTTATCCTGAGCAAATACTGACTGATGGCAAAAAAAAAAAAAAAAGAAAGAGAGGGAACCAAAATGCCATGAGCATGTGGATGCTCTGGCTATGCAGCCGAATTTGGAGTTAGTTCTTCATTTCCCACATTACAAAGAGAAGCAAATGATTGTGAGCATCAGGTTATCTATGGGTGGATAGAGGACGAAATGCTATGTGCAGGGGGACTGACCTGTGGGCCTGTAGTGTAATAAATAAATGAATAGGTTTGATTTTGGGTTTTTTGTTGTTTTTCCTTTGTGTACAGCTAACAAGAGAACACCAGGTGGCCCTCTCCTCCATCACTTATATTGGCTGTGCCCTGTCCATCTTCTGCCTGACGATCACGCTGGTCACATTTGCTATATTGTCGTGAGTAATTTTAACTTAATACCTGCTGAGTGACTATCACGCAGAAAGCCAAGCAGCGCATTTCAGGCCACTGGTTAGGATCCCTTCAGGAACTCAGGATAAAACAAAGGCTATTAATTCTACAACCTTCCTTAATTAGATTCTGCACATGTATTTGTAACAGTTGGTTGGTTATTTCTAAATTACTTGCATTTCCTGAAATGAAGTGGTCTTTATATAGCAAGCTATTTCCATCCTGTAAGGGATTAAATTTTTTTTTTTAAACTCCTTATGTTTTGCTGTAGTTCACGAATCTTGCAAGGAGGCTGTAGGAGGGCTTGGTCTGGAGCTCAAAGCAAGTATGCAATGACCAAAGACAGCAGAATCACCACCTCCTCCACCCCACATAAGCCTCGGGATTGCTTGGACTGCACAATCAGTGCTTCTTTCTGCTTTTCAACTGTCTTGCCTGTAAGGCAGTGTGCTTATAGAAGTATGCCCAGAAAGGAAGGCTCGGTCAACATCAGCTGCCTCATTTTTGTTTCATACAGCTTGTACACAATCACATCATGTAACCAACATTTATTTTCCGGTATCTTGTTGTTCTCTGTTCGACTAGTTTTCTAATGTCTTCCTTTAGTAGGATGAAGGACACTACAGGCAGTGTGAAATTCACTCCATGGCTTATGTTTAAATCCTTTGGATCTCTGCAGCCTCCTGCCTGTAAAATACCAATCCCTTCAAGGGCTCTCTGCACCAGGAAGGGTTCTGCCACGGGGCACTTAGGGTCTTCAGACCTGTTTATATTCCACTAGTGACAATCGAGTTTGAGGTCCAGCTAGACTTGATACAAACACTTCTGAAAAAGCTTTCATAGAGACTCCTGACTAAAGAAAAACTAGAAAACCTGACAAAGGATGAAGTAACTTGTATGAGGTTGTACAACAGTCTGGGAGCACAGCAAGGGATGGGATTCTTGTCTTCTTTTGGACACTAAACCAGTTTATTCCTATTCAAGAGTTCATTTTTTTTATTTTTGTACCTAAGCATGTCCTTTGGACATCCTGTTAAGTGGTCAGTTTCTAGGAAAAAAGGACTTGCTGAAGCCCAGTAAACTGATTGCAATATTTATTTGTTCCAAACTTTTTATTATTTCCAGTTCTTGAAATCCGTGTTGGTCATATTTGGGTTAAGTGCACAATGTGTGGCAAAATCCACTCTAATAAGTGCAACCTCCGCCCGCGTAGCACTGTGCTGTTGGCAGCTTTAGGCTAAGGGGAATGATCTAGTCCATTTTTATCCGAGTGCGGAATTGGGTGTTACTGTGTTTAGAAACAAAAATGGAGCGAAAGGCCGTGGTATTGGTGTAGCAGGGCTGAAAACTCCTTAAGAAACTGGAGGCAAACAGAAGACTTGGAAAGAGAGCTTAGACCCAGTCGACTGTCACAGGGTTAAGCACCCCTCCTACAGACAGGATCATTCAAACTGCCAATTAAAAATAATTTGATTAGGTTTCACTGGAGAGCAGAGCCTCATTAAACAGCTGAAGTGAAATTTTGCAATATAGTGTTAGATGACCATGAGGTAAGCGTAGAGGAATCTGGCGAGTTCTTTGCTGCTCTGCACACTGGCACCAGCAGCCACTTACCCGGTAGGCAGCCCTGATTGCCTTCTGGGTAACTATATTCCAGTCTGTGACTACAGAAAGCTTCTTATTAGAAAGCCATCAGTACCATGCAGCACAACCTGTCTCTTTGACTTACTTTTAGGACATAGATACTTCTTGTCTCCCTCTTATGTCTCTTCTAAAGGAGCACAGGTTACCACAGCACTGGAAGGGCAGGGCTGATGCAGGCAATCGTCTGCGTTGTCCAGTTTGTGTCACTTTGCTGCAGGGGGCACGCACAGTGGGTCACCAGTGACTGCAAAAGTTATCACCATCCAGTGTGCTACAACAAAAAGATGGGAAGAACTTCTTCATGATGAGGGTGGTGAGGCCCTGGCCCAGGTTGCCCAGGGAAGCTGTGGCTGCCCCATCCCTGGAGGTGTTCAAGGCCAGGTTGGATGGGCCTTGGGCAGCCTGATCCAGTGGGAGGTGTCCCTGCCCATGGCAGGGGAATTGGAACTGGATGGG
This sequence comes from Piaya cayana, assembly GCA_013389865.1. NCBI lineage: Eukaryota > Metazoa > Chordata > Aves > Cuculiformes > Coccyzidae > Piaya > Piaya cayana. The sequence goes on from WAAB01010786.1 coordinate 58,371, forward strand.
CTTTGAGGTCCCTTCCAACCCAAACTGGGCTATGATTCTATGATTCTATGATTCTATGAGTGTGTATTGTGTGGAGGGAGCCACATGCTGCCCTTCACGCAGCCAAATGTTCCAGGTCTCCTGAAATCATTAGAGCTGGCAGTAGGGGCAGGCAGTATGAACTGAAACAGAATACCTGCTATTCCCAGTAGTGGGTTTTTTTGTTTGTTTTTGAGAAAGGAATAAAAATATGCAAAAGGCCTGAAATACTCAGATAAATGTTTTTGTTTGATTTCTATGTTTCTGGATAAGAACAGAAACACAAGGTCAAAGATCTCCCAGGAAAGCATGTTCTTGTCAGAATTCCAGTTAGTTTCTGCAAAGCCAGGAGATGTTCAAGTGATTGTTGTAATCGAGGTCGGGTCTCTGCCAAGATAGGCACTGCCCATCCATAGAAGTGGCTACTGTTCTTGTGCTCAAAAGCTGGCAACACTAGAGTCAAAGTGATAACCAGTGTCTTTTCATGTTCCCTTATTCCTGCTACAGGCAAACAACAACAAAATAAAACCAGAAACTCCGTGGCACAGTGTAAGCTACACAGTGAAATGTGCAGTGTGCTTTCTGTGAGGTGCAGATCTGACTTCCTTGAGAGTGCAGCACCAACCAGGATCAAGCCCTTTATTAATATTCTTTCGCAAATCATTAGCAAAGCTAATTAATGTGCAGATCAGTCTTCCTGCTGCCTTCAGGATGGCTGCAGAATACAAGAAACCAGATAGGTACCACTCCATCCTGGTGGAAGGAGCACTCAAAAGACACCATGGTAACAACACCAACACTAATCACCAAAAGCCAATCAGAATGATCGCTGATAAATCATAACCACGCTTGAGCTTCTTGGAATACTGTTTTGTTCATCTGTTTGTCTGTCTTCTGCCAGGTCTGTCAGCACCATCCGCAACCAGCGCTATCATATCCATGCCAATCTGTCCTTTGCTGTCTTGGTGGCTCAGATCCTGCTTCTCACCAGCTTTCAGTTCAGCCCTGGAACAGTAAGTGTAAAAAGAAAGATCGTTATTTTTTTCTGCAAGGCACCTCCATGGAACAAATGACACCTGCCACATTCAAGAAAGTGTCTTGTACATGCAATCTCCTATTTTTAACATAACTTAGCCGAAAACTACATCCTACAAGGCTGGATAAAGCTTTCTGTATGTCCATGTAGCATTATTATAGTATCCAACCTTGTCTGGATGTTTGCAAACTTGAACAAGTTCACCCTTCAAATGAAAAAAAATNCATCCGCAACCAGCGCTATCATATCCATGCCAATCTGTCCTTTGCTGTCTTGGTGGCTCAGATCCTGCTTCTCACCAGCTTTCAGTTCAGCCCTGGAACAGTAAGTGTAAAAACAACAATTGTTTGGGGGTTTTTTTTGGGTTTTTTGGGGTTTTTTTTGCAAGGCACAAGTGTCTTGTACATGAGATCTCCTATTTTTAACATAACTTAGCCAAAAATTACATCCTACAAGACTGGATAAAGCTTTCCGTGTGTCCACGTAGCATTATTATAGTATCCAACCTTGTCTGGATGTTTGCAAACTTGAACAAGTTCACCCTTCAAATGAAAAAAAAATGACTAATGTAACAGAGTACATTGCAGTCATGTGTTCAAACAGCATGGCTGATTTCTGCCTGATGTGGCTTCTGCGTTCTCTCATCTATTTTCTATATTGAAACTATAGGAATTCTGTATAGGAGAAAATGGCATTAATTTTGTATTTAAGTGAGGTATTTGTATTCCTGGTAGGTCTTTGGGTTGTATTTTTTTCATCATTTATTCTCTCCTACGTTACAGTTTGCCATTTTTTTTTCACATTAAGAAGTCACCTTATTCTTGCTGGAAGGTAGTAAGATCCCTGATGGAGCTGTGGTAATTTTCTGCTTTCTTGGAAAACAAAATGGAAGGTCTTTGGGTTTTGCTCATTAAGGTTTATTTGTGTGGTAGAATACATTGTTTTCTGAACAGCAGATTTATTGATCGTGATCTCTGCTCTGGAAATTTAGATGATTTTTAAGTATCATTCACATTTACTTGACCTGAGTGATAAACAATGAGAAAAGTATAGCAACTGTTGCTAACCAGAGGTGGCAGAAAGAATGGAATCATAGAACCACCAGGTTGGAAGAGACCCAGCGGATCATCGAGTCCAACCATTCTTATCAAACACTAAACCATGGCCCTCAGCACCTCATCCACTCACACCTTAAATACCTCCAGGGAAGGCGAGTTAAGCTCCTCCCTGGGCAGCCCGTTCCAGTACATGACCTCTTTGTTGCTGTGTAAGACTTATCCAACTAAAACATGAATATACTTCTCTGGGCATCTGAGGCAACCACTGAAGCAAATGATAAACATCTTCATATTGCATATGTGGCACTTAAACTGTATCCATGCATAGGCTTTTTCTGCCTTATTACATAGATTGGAACTTGAAATTGCAGACTGATTTTAAAGATCCCATAGTACCATTGGGAATTCCTTATGCAGAGTATCCATATCTAAACCATTGAAACTGGCATCTAAACCAGCTGGGCTAGATTAAGATGAATATGCTAATTTAACACTATTACATACTGATAAACCAATTTGTTTCTACTATTATATTAAAAAAACCCGCTATTTAAAGTCACATAAGATCTGTGGAGGGAAAGTTCCGCCTGCAAAAAGCACAAACAAAACCTGATCGAGTGCAGGGAAGGACATTTTCAGAGGGTTCTGCATAAAGCAGTAAGATTGCCAGCTGAAAACACTACTGTATGTTGAATTTAGAAAATGTATGCAAATTTACCTTTGTGTTTTAAGACTGTCATCAGGAAACAAATGGATCCTATTTTTTGAGAGGCCTTTCTGAGATCTACTTTACTTTCCAAACTACTATAACAAGATGGGCCATTGCTATTGATTTCTTCATTTCCACAGACTCACAAGTAGTCCACGACAAGAATAACAGTAATGAGATCTGCTAAAAGTAGTCTGCATCTTATGACACAGCAAGGGGCAGAGACTTCTTTTTAATATGTAAAGTCTCAACTTTTCAGTATCTTTTTGAAGAAGGCAATTCTGTCATTTCAGAGTGTCTTCAAAGTAATAATTAAGGCACAAATATAGAATGAATGGCAATTTGGCCATGGATTTGATGTAAAAATCTGCAACTAGATATTACACAAAGTTCTATACAGAACCAGCCTTCTGCTACTTTACTGTTTTATTTTTCTGCTTGTTTGTGATTCATACTGTTTGGCTACTAAAAAATTGGAAAGTATCCATTTGACAGAAATAGATTGTAAGTCAGCTTTATGTTGCGTTTATATTTTCGTGGACTAATCTCCTGGCAGCAATAAATAGGCGTTAAAATGGATTTCGTAACCTTGTGATAAAATTAACTGGAAAGGTTTTTACAGTTTTTGTCAATAAGCAAATCTGGTTTAGTCATAAGTCACCAAACACCATGAAACACTAAACCACTTACAGATCTCAATTACACGAATTAATCCTGAAGTGATTGCTTTTTAATACATGTAGTCACAGTGGATTAGCATTATAACAACCTTGCACTAGCACAGAACCAGCTGAGTACAAGTGAGAGTCATAGAATCACAGAATCACCAGGTTGGAAAAGACCTCCAGGATTGTCAGGCCCAACCATTCCTACCTGCCACTAAACCGTGTCCCTCAGCACCTCATACACTCGCCTTTTAGACACCTCCAGGGATGGCGACTCAACCGCCTCCCTGGGCAGTCTCTGCCAGTGCCCAATGACCCTTTCTATGAAAAATTTCTTTCTGATGTCAAGCGTGAATGTCCTCTGGCAGAGCTCGAGGCCATTGACCCTTGTTCTGTCCCCTGTCACTTGGGAGAAGAGGCTGTCTGAAAAGCACTGTGGCAGGAGGTTGGTTCCTACCGGTAATGCTTCCTCAGCACACAAGCTCCATCTGTCTGGATTCCTTATAGTGACTTGTCCAGGTGAAGAAGGGAAACCTCAAGGAAGAGGAAAAAAACCCCTTTTCCCATTTACAGTGCTGGTATGCGAGCAGCCCTTCTGAAATTCCGTAGGTGTCACGGAAAGGATGTTCCAACTACAGAGCAGAATGACCATCATCAGTATGCTACAAGATGCAAAACTGAGATGTAGCTGGGATTCGTTCCAAGAACGTGTTTAAAATGTGCCTTAACTGAAAGCAAACCAAACAAGATTATCTTGTGGTGAGATCGTTGGCAGTCACATCTGTTCAATTACTATATGATGAGCAAAACCACTTATGGTGAGACATCCTCAAAAAGCAATTAGCGGGGAAAGGAGAATGTGCTGGGTGAATATGTGAGAGGCAGGGAAGGAGAAAGGATTAGGTTCTCCTGTTTTTGTAAAGTAGGCTGATAGGAGACTTAGAGAAAAATGTAAAGATCTTTCTGAGGAGTGACTTGAGGATAAGCCACGTCTCAAGCCCAGACTGCATTTCCAGCAGCCATAAGCGCTGAGGTGGGTGGCAGAAGGGCTCAAGAGGATGTTTTTACTTCTTGCTGCTTTGCCTTAGTCATGGGCATTTTCTCTTTTGGGATAACATCTGTTTCACTTCCAAACATGTTGTAGTTTAAATTGAAACAGAGTCTGGTTTGCATCAGGTGGACTCACTTTCTAGATGGTCTTTTTGTGTTCTCACGCATTTGTATTACCTCCACTTTCCATAATCTTGATAACACCTAGTGAAAAAAGCACTGTCAAGGAGTATTTGAATTATCTGTAAACCCCCTACAGAAAAGACTTCCAGTTCTTTGCCTTAATCACTAGATGTGTTCTTGTCAAATATGACTTCTTATGTAGCTGGTACACCAGGCTATGGTAAATTGAGAATTCAAATAGGCAAGCAAAATAGATCCCTGCCACAGAGCAATTAGGACTCAAGAATGAACTGTAAGTTGCTATAGCTTTTGGAAATGTCTCGTTTGCTAGTAGAGGAGCAACAGACTTTTACAGAATTTCTAACCAGGACAGGTACTGGACTCCAATGTGATTTAATTTGTGTGTAATCCTAGTTTTGACATGAAGAACAGCAAAGTAGGAAAACAATATATTGAAGTGTAACTAAAGAACAGGTTCAACATGGCACCTTATTTTAAAATTTCATGTCTGCCTGAAGCTTAACTGATCCACTGGCTTTTTACCTGTTCTTTGTAGAGAATGAATCATGAACTATACTATTATTTCTGCCATCTCAGGACAGGGAGCAGGGTATGGGATGATGCCCCACACTTCTATATTTTCTAAAGGCTTAGCAGCAGGATATTGACCCTTCAGTTTTTAATTCATAGACTTTAGTAGGAGTCTTGATCCTATTATTTTAAATGCATAATTAGTTTGGATTTCCATGTCATGTTTGGCATTGGGTTTGGGTTTTTCTTTTGTTTAAAGGTAAGAGAATTTGTTATTCTGAAGCTATCTGAAAATTCTGTAGAAAAATGAAGTTCTCTAGTGCTCTGATTTTTGTTTTGCTCCAGTGATTTAATATTTATCGTATAAATGTATACAGAAATAATGAAATAACAGCAACTGGAAAACCAGTGTGACTGCATGACAAAGAAGTAATGTATTAAATTTTATACTTAATTTAGGTGCCTTGCAAGATCTTGGCTATTCTCCTTCATTTCTTCTTCTTGAGTGCTTTTGCATGGATGCTAGTGGAAGGATTTCATCTTTACAGCATGGTGATCAAAGTATTTGGATCAGAAGAGAGCAAGCACTTATATTATTATGGAATTGGATGGGGTAAGCATTTAGTTACTGTTTGCTTTAAGTCCCCCTACTGTAGGCCAAGATTATATTCAGAAGCATATGTAAAATTGTCATCTTGTGATGTCATCTGCAGAGAGTAGGTCTGTTGGATAAGAAAATGCATACATTTTCTGACTGTAATCTGACTTTAAATGGGCTGGTATGTTTTGGGATTTTTTTTTAATTCTAACTCACAACATTGTCTTATTCTGTCTGTATTTATTCTGTCTGTATTCTGCAATCCATACATGAAAAATTGGTTCAGTAGCACAGGAGTGTTATAAGACTCATTAGTTGATATTTTCTGCCTTGAAACCCTTAGATGAAAGAGACTGCAGAAAACCTCAATATCATTACTAAGAAAGAAAAAAACCAAATAGTCCTATGACACAGGAATCTCTCAGACTACAATTCACAGCTTTTTAAATACAGTAATGAAAGCATAATCTATGTGCATATTGAGGGGTAGAAACTGAGTGTTTTGTTCCACCCTTTTCACAGCAGATGACAGCGAGCTCGCTTTCATTGTCCTGCAAGTAAAGTGATGGTGCTTGACAAACCTCCCCATTTAGAAGAAAATAACCACACATACTGAGCAAAATGGAAATATGTAAAAGAATAGCAAAGGAATATATATATAATTGCAGACTATTTCAAAATATGTTAAAACATGCATTATCTTTCACCCCACAAACTCATTCGAAAGCTGAATGAAAACCAGTTACACCAATGATACAGACCTACTGCAGTTGTAATTGGAATATTTAATACCTATTGAAATCATGTATATCTAGGTGATACATATATATGTTATGTATGTATGTATTTCAATAGCTGCCTGCTTGTGCTTATTTTAATATCGCCTTTTTATTCCACACATCGTTCCTCTTCCGTCGTTCCCCTTCTTAACTCTTCTGTCTAAGGTCCATTTGATACATTCCTCTGGTGGACACAGTAATCACTAGACTGAGGAGATAAACTGCAGTTTGTTTAGTTAGAAGGTGTTTTTCCTTTGCCCTCATTGTTTCTCTGTGACAGTTTTAAGAGTATCACCTATGTGTGTCCTTATCCTGATGGATTTAAGATTTAACTTAAGTGATGGTCACTTTGTATGCCAACGATATAAAATGTAAAACTTTGATTGCTGAAAACATTTGAAAGCTCTTTTCCTGAATTTTTTTAGCAGAATTGTGTAAAATATTTCCCTGTTTTTTGGTGTTGTTTTTTTTTTTCCAAAATCACTGCTCAGAACAGGCAGAGTGGAGTAATTAATCTTTTTCATGCACATAGACCTAAAAGTAAGAGAACCTAGACAGACTGAGGATTGACGACATTGGAAATCTGTAGATTCTAGTAGATTCAGTGCTAAATGCAGAGAAACCCACTAATGTTAGAGAGGTTTCTTATGGGTTTCTTTAATCCAGAGCTCATGGAATGCGAACCCAAGTTGATCAAACCAAAGGAAATGTTCTCATAAGTCCCTAAGAATCCTTTCTCCTTCAGAAATATTAAATAAAAAGACACAACAGTTAGTCAAATAATTAAGAACTGGCATTTAATTCACTGGGGGATTTGCTTATAGCAGATGCCTTGATTATCTCTATTTACAATCAATCATTAATTACCTAATGAAAATAAATTAATGGTTTATATATACCCCAATGCACCTTTACCTTTTTTCCTGCCATTTTGTGTCAGGCTTATTTGTTGTGAAATAGCAGTGATCTACAAAGTGATCTAGAAGGCACCAGAATAAATGTGTCATCTGTCTGCCATATGACTAGTACTAAATGTTGCACTTTGCCTTATTTTATTGCAATGTGACCACTACCACTCAATTAGTAGTGATTAGCACAGTGAGTATATAGACTATTGGTACATAACCCAGTGGAAAGTTAAATGCAGTTACTAAAATGTCTCTTCAGTAGTATTTTAAATAGTGCTTTGGAGGATAATCCCTGAGGCCCAACAGTGGGTACTCACCACAAAAACAGATGTAGGCAAAATACAGGAGGCATCAGCAGCAGAAATTTATCAGTTCTTCTAGCAATGATCTTCTTGGCAAGGATTATGTAAGGAACTTGGTGGCAAGCTTTGATTCTTAAATGCAGCGAAGGTAATGTTGGAGGCAGACAGCGNCTCCTCCTCTTCTCCAGGCTAAACATAAAACAGTACCAGATTTTGTCTGTGTGAATCTTTCAAAAGATATTTTGACAAATATTTTAATTTTAGAAAACTCATTCCAATTATTATTGCTACAACGACTTGGAAAAAGATATGTTTTCTGAAATCCAGTAGATCTGCCACATTGCTGGGGAAGTAGTTTGTATTGTTGGGGTTTGGTCTTCTTTTCCTTCTGTATAGCTCAAAGTATTTATATTTAAATTAAATGCTGAATTTCCCTAATCATATCTGACATCACATCATCACTGCAAGTGTGTCTAAACATCCCTGAAGTAATTTAACTAGTCAGCTGTATTCAAAATTGTTTATGTCTTGATAAGTGTCAGGGCAACCTTCAGCCAGTCAACAGTGATGCAGGTCCCTGTCTGGTACGTAACTCTAACGCTCATGCAGCTGGTAATAGATGCTGCTGAATAATCATGTTTTTAGAGAGGAAATCCACATTTCAGCATTCACTACATAAATCCTCAAAAGGACACCTAGGTTTGTCAGTTCCTATTTTCTCTTTTGTTAACATATCGGCACTGGATATGAATAGAGATGTTTATTTACATATCAAGTGTCAGTTCTGCCTTCAGCAGCAGCACGTGCTCATGTTCTACAGGGTAGAGGCTGGGCTGTTCCATCATCAACTTGATGAAAGTATGAACTTGATGAAAGAATTTATATATAAAATTCCATAGAATTCCCCTATCTTATCAGAAGTCTTGCAAAGCTGGGGAAAGAGACTAACAAGGTTTTATCCTGGAATTATTTTGTTTGGCTCTTAAAATGAGGGTAAATTTGCATTGAGTGCAACTGTAAAAAGAAAGTCAAGCATTCTTGTGCCATTCTGAGACCACAATGCAGACACATTTTCCAGTATCTAATAAAAATGGTAATTTTTTTACACTCTGGCTTAGCCAATTATAATACTGACCAAAGATGGTTGAAAGAAATTGAAGACAAGGATGTCTTATCTCAAGTTAGTCAAAATGCATAGTTCATTTCTTCATTCTTTGCTTTTAATTTTAATTTAAGTGCAAACTCATAATAAAAAAACCCAGTTCTGAATTAAAATCCCAGATCCACCATTCTTATTTAAGTAGAAACAATGGGCTAGGTCCATGTGTAAAATTTTACAAAGCTTGTATTGGTGACAAATAAACTCGAGGCAATGAGAGGAGATAGGGACAAGAAATGCTACCCTGAGTATCACTGATCTCCTAACATCTTCTGAGATTTCTGAGAGCTCTTACTCCTGTAAAATGAACTCAATAGTAATCAGAGAGACAGGATGCCAAATGTACAGAGCTGATTGAAGTTCCTATGTGTTATCTGTGCCAAAATTACCTCAAAGACTGTAGTTGTGAGGAATTCAAAAGAAGAGCAATTTGAGGAAGGTGATAACATCCTACATTTAAGGTGGCCTTGAGACTGATTGGGGAGAAAAAAATACTTTTTTGCCTTGGTGATTCGACATAAAACACACAGATTATTGTAGCAAAACTTTTCCCACCCATTGTAGGACACTGATGAGAGAGTTTGCAATACTAGAGATTTTGCTGTGGCACTTTGACCTTAACCTATTTTCCTATTTCAGACAATTTCCTTTCCTTTAGAGGCTGCCTTAGAAGGAAGATTTTGTTCTGAGCTGTCAAAAGACCAAAATTTCTTTATTTGCTGTTGCCTGACTTGGTCCCAGGCTTCTGCATAGGTACAATGTAACACAGCAGAAGAAAAAGAAAATTAACTTCTATAAAACAAATGGGAGGATTTACTTTTCCCTAACAAGCAAAGTAGGTTTTTCCAGTGTTGGAAGGAAACATATTTTCATTTGTGTCTAATGCTTCATCTTTCTCAATAAATGACGTATTTAGCCTTTTAGAATTAATGCCCTCAAATTGCTTCAAGTTGTCTGCCACAGAGTTTCTATAGCCTGTCTGGGAATTTTTTTTTTTTTTTTTTTTTTTTTTTTTTTTTTTNTAGAAGACTCAGAAGCTTTCAAAATACAGCTTACAGATTTACAGGTATTTTCTACTCCATTTATCATTAGGGCCGCAGAAATGTAATGGAAATGGGTTAGATGTGAGGTTTAATGATGAATAAGAGGACCTAGCTGACGTTCACATTATACTTTATGTTAGTGACTGTATTTAGGTTGAATTCAGGAAGAATTTTGTCCGAGCAAGAATTGTGTCACTAGGCTTCCCGTACCGGGTATTAAGAGTTTATGCCCGCTCTGCAGGCCGTATTTTGATGTCAAGTGTTGGAGGTAGCTTTAAATTAGCTGACTTGGAGGACTGGAGCTGCAGCAGTGGACAGATCCATGTGGGTTGATTTACCCTATCCGAACGCGATGCTGAATTGCTCTACACTACAGAGACATAAACGACACCAGTGCCACAGATCAGCTGCCAGAGAGGTGCGCTGGAACAATTTCATCTGATACTGAGCTCTGGAAAGCATGGTCTATTGCATCATAAATTTGGCAATTTGGAGTAGGGTTGGTGGGCATATGTCTAGCATCTGCTCACTGAGAAAACATTCGGATACAGTAAAAACCCCATAATCATAATTCTTTCATGGGTGATAACAAGTGCCAGGACAACATTAGCCTTACCTGTTACGGGTGTAGGCTAAACTTCACAGCTTTTATGTAATAATCACTGACAAAAGATTAAGCAAACACACTTATTTTGTGGGTAATATATAATCCACATGAATTCTTTACTCCAGATCAAATCTTATGATCCCCTCAGGCTAAATATATATTTTTACAATATTTATGTAATTTATTGAATGTTTACTTCTTAAAGGAAAAATACTCCAATTTCACTAACAAAACCTTGATCTGTTGCCGTTATTCATTCAGTATCTTGTTAAGGCAAAGAAAAGGCAAACACCACGCTGCAGACTGCAGACCGCTTTATTCTCACTGACTTAACTGCTCTCTTTATGCAGATGACTGCTCTATGTTTCATCTGCATAAGTTTTATTATCTTCCAAAAGAACTCTGTATTTAATTTTCTTCTTCATTGCTATTTTAAATTGATAGTCGTATGAAATCTTTTGAATATCCAGCTTTCGACTTAGGGAAAAAAAGCAGACTGTAAGTGCAAAGGAGAGTTAGTTAGGCACAGGTATTTTTGCTTCTGTTATAAAGTCCCTGCCGTGGGAATACAACATGCAACAAAAGATAAACAGTGCCGATTAACACTATCTACTCAGCAACCAAAGATGTGATTGGGATCATGTAGACATTCCTGTGGGACCTTTTGTCCAAGCAGCTTGCAAACCCGTGGCAGACTGAGTTTCAGTAGATAGGCTTATGGCTATTCTTAATTGCTCCGCTGGATACAATTATACTTACATTTACTCAAACGTGTGTAGTATTTTCCTTTCTTAAACAGACAAATGAGATAGTAAATCAAAATCTTCCCTTTGTTTAGGTCTTCCACAAAAATTACTTCTATGGATTTATTCCTCATATGAACAAGCATGGGAGAGCAGAAACAAGTTCACAGGATATTAAATTCCATCCTGCAGAATGGATTTCAAAGTCTAAGACCTAAATAATGCCTATAGATGCTGCTGCTTAACTACTGGCTATCTATTTTATTTATAAATGCGAGCTGATTCTAGCCAGAATCATTTAAGAATGAAAATGCTTCTTCCAAAAATTATAGTTCTGCCAGTACAGGGAAACTTTACAGAATTTTGGGAGGATCATATTGGTAAGATGAAGCAGAAATTGCTTGTCAGAGAATTTTGTACAAGTGTAATGCAGAAAACCTGAAGAACTCAAAAGAATCACAGAATGGCTTGGGAGGGACCTTAAAGTTCATCCAGTTCCAGCCCCACTGCCATGGGCAGGGACACCTCCCACTGGATCAGGCTGCNCCAGGGAAGGTGTTTCTTGTGTGGGAGCAAAAGAAAATTCAAACTTTAGCCCATCATGTTTAATAACCTGTCTGGGGCTTGGTTCTTAAATTCCATAAGATGAAAAAAACAACCCCAAACCTTCACATTTTATTAAATCATGCAGGAATTAACAATCATTTAATATATAAGGGGTGTGGTTTTCTTATATTCAGAACTGTTGGCAAGAAAACCCTCACTTCCTCTCCAGTTTCCAGCCTGGAAAGCTGTGGCACAACAGGACATCACAGCGCTGGGGGCCAGAGCCACGGCAGCTCCCTTGACATCAGGCCCATAATTGTCTGCCTTTATATAATTCCTGTGTCATCCCATAAAGCACTCCTCTGCCTCCCAGGATGCTGCAGCACACTGGAACTGTCAAAACCCATCTGGAAACACAGTCTACTTTAAACACAGAAATCTTGTAAAGCTATTACACATTTATGTTCAAATAAGTCTTGGCTGGGCACCTGAGTTGGGGTCTGAATTTGCTTTTGCCTCTTCGTAACTGCCTCTCGCTGCTGTGCATGATGTTCTAGGAAACTAAATGTCACCATTTCTCTCCTCTCACCTACCAGTCATGCACCCTGGTGAGAAACTCAACTTTGTTTCTAGATAGTTTTGAATACTTGAACAAGTTGTGCTTACATGGGGAAATCGGTTAAAACAACCCTGATATTGCTCCACAGGATATTACTGCTTGAATAGCAAGAGCCAGAAATTACATAAACAAAAAGCAAGCCAAAAAGGGACCGGTATTCTCAATATAATTAGCTCTAATTCAGTTGAACTGTTAAACTAGTGCTTTATTGAAAAGTCATTTTGTTTGTCTGACACTAATTGATTAAAACATATTGTATTACACAGATGCAAGAGGATGTCAGGTTAGTGTTTACTTCGGAATCGCTCCAAGCTGTTCTCTTGTCCGTATGAAATTCTGCTGAAGTTGCAGAGTTTACTGGAAGACAGACTTTTGTTAATAATAGTGCCTCTGACTTTGCTTTTTTGCAGGCTGCCCCTTGGTGATTTGTGTAATTTCTGCAACATCGTCCCTAGACAGCTACGGAGAAAGTGGCAAGTAAGTTTGAAGATGTCTTCACTCAGAGTGCAATAAGGATGAAAAATAAAACCGGGAGAAAAACTCGTAGATCTGCTAACGAGGCTGTAGTTCTGCCAGATCCTGCTGAGGAGTAAGGGAGATACTTGGCAATAGCACAATGGCTATATAGGCAAATTCTTAGACCTAGAAGCCTCAGGTTTGCTTTTCACTGCTGAGGTGATGCACAAAAAGCACCTATTTTTCCTTTTTCTCTATTGGGGCATAAGCTCCTGCATTGAGCTCCCAGCTTACCCCATGCACTGAGTAAAGCACAGGCTGACATGTTTCTGACAAGATAAGAATACTTTTTAATTAATGGCTTTTAAACTTCTGAAGAAAACAGCAGTTAAACATCTGAAGATCTAAAATGAATATTGTTAAAATTTTTGAAAACTAATAAGAACCCCAGCATAGTATTCGGTCCTCCCATAATGTAAGCAAAAGACCAGGAGCCAGGGTTATTTCTTTGTGTGTGGTGAGCAAGCTTGTGTCGTCACTGCTGTAGGAAAGACGCGTGAAGCCAGCTCTGCGTTTCCCAGCCACTGCCTCACCCCCAGCCAGGCAAGGCAAAGAGGGCTTCAATTTGTCCCTTGCTACAATGACAGTGCTCACAGCTCTGAAATAACTGCCTGTGATACGGGATACAAGAACAACAAATAGCAAATAAAACCTTTCCTTTCATCCCATCTGTATTCCCTGATGCCATTTGAAGGCGTGCTGGGGCAGAGAGCTGTCACTGACTCGCTGCAAGATACAAATCAAAATGAGATGCTGCCTCAGATTCCCCGAGAGTGATGGGAAGAGCACCTTATCGATGGTCTATCCTGTCTCCTATTTTTAAAATTCATCAGTCTTATGTTCTCTTTCAGTCTCTTTTTTAATTAAGAACATTACTAATTAAATAACCGTGTGTTTAATCTAAAATCATTCTGACTTTTCGTTGCAGCTGCTGGCTTTCACTAGAGAATGGAGCAATCTGGGCTTTTGTGGCACCGGCGTTGTTTGTAATTCTGGTAGGTAAAACCGTGGCTGCTGCTGTTTTCTTGTGCATCTGTGTCAGCCACACAGCAGAACTCACTGAAGGTCTGATGTCAGTCCTCGTGCCAGGCCACTGAAACAATAGAGGCGAATAGTCTAGAATTACTTTGATTCCCTGATTTTTGTGTTGTACACGACTGTGTGTGTTAATTTATGTATATAGTTTATGTATATTAATTCTCACAGTTTTCATTTCACTGTGACAAGACAAAACCACAACCTAAAATTAATAATGGTGTGGAACCAAGTAATCTTGGGATTTTTAATGATTCTCAGCAAGATCTCTCAAAAGAACAATCTCTGCGGTTTGTTTTTCATATGCACCTGTAAAAGCTGACATGCTGATTCCACCCCACTCGTATTTGAAGTTTTTGCAAGTGCCCTCAGTAAAGCTGATCGTTGTCAGAGTTTGCAAGCAGTCAGCAGCTGTCAGGAATGGGTTAAAGCAGCAACATGAGCTGTCACGCAGTGGGTGAGCTCTGGGTAAGGTAACAAGCTGCTCCACACCTGTCTTACGGTGATAAGAAATTTGTGCTGTTTCTCTGATTTTGAATTTGATGTCAGTGTGTGTGGCTGATCAAGGCAGAGCTTTTAAGGAGAGTGTTACCAGGTTCAGGAGGCTGACACAAACACCTCTGCCAGCTATAATGAACATCATCTTTCCAGGGCAGGGGGCAGGTTCATGGCTCTGTTACCACTACACGAATGCTCTACAGCACTTTAATTATGCCCACATATTAAATTACAGTGCATTGTGGCTTAATCATTGTGATTACTTAAGTAGTCAGGGGTGTTTGCAGGGATTAAGTGGGATATTATTCCTCTTCAGCACTGTTCCCAATACTTTAATTGATCAGGTTATCTATGATTTTTGCTGCAGGTTATAACATAGAGTGAAGGTATGAACACTGTCTACACAGTATAAACACTGATTAGTGGCATTGGGTACTCTTTAAATCTTTTCTTAGATTTTAAAGACATTAGCCCAAATCTAGGGCAGAGTCTGCTGAGGTGCTTAAGGATGATCAGGTAAAAGAGAGAAGCAAAAGGAGCCACTGACCGGACCTTGTACTTCCCTAAGAAAACTAGAAGTTCCATGGAAAGAAACCTCCTCATTTCACACAGAAAACCCCCACAAATTCTTCTCACAAGCCAAAGAGAGGAAGGAGAGCTATACGCACAGAACTAGTGTTTACCCTTGCATATCTCTGTAACTATTTGGCAAGCACAAGGTGGCTCCTTGGCTGACCTTTTCCATCACAGGCAATTTTACAGTGCAGCTGAGTGGACATCCTAACATTTCCCTAGGAGACAGTGACATCAGAACCTCGTATGGCAAACCCAGCCCAGTCCAGCATCTTCTCCGAGATACAGCCTCTGAAAAACTAGGTTATACAAACATGTAATAAAAATCCCCAATGAAAATATTTGTTATATTGAAGTGACAGAAATTGCCTCATGTTAGCATTTTAATCAAATTATTAATGGCAACCCTGGAAAGCCCCTGTGCAGTAAGGGCAGAATTTCTTTTTACCTAAGTGAAAGCATAAATAAGGAGCGGTGATCACTGGATTAGAACTGGCTAAACGAATCTGGACTTCGTTCCAACAAACTTAATTCCTCGCTGATCTTTACCTTGCAGCTTCTCTATGTGTGTTTATATTCAAAGATATGTATATACTGATGACTGGAGAGCAGTTAAAATAATCTAATATTCAAATGTCTCCTTATCACATTAGCACGTGCTTTCTGGCCATTGTTCAGCAGAAAAGGAGGAAATGAGATGCAACCAGTAAAATCGAATCTTTAACAGCTGCTATCCAAAGATTGCATTAATCAAAACATGCCAGATAGTGAAACACTTACTCACCCGAGTGAGCACAGCCTTCAACAATTTGCATGCACAACTGCTTGCCAGTGAAAGCGAGGGTTTAACTGTCTGGCTCTCTTGTATGATGTATTTGTGCAGCCCAAATTATATTCTCGTAGGGATACAGATATTTTGAGAAAGAGGAAGAGTGAGCTCACAAGGTTGATCCATGTAGAGCAATTTATTAAGTAGTCTAAAGCCAGTTCTGCCCACAACAGCAGCAGGCTAGCTGACAAATTATTCTCTCTGGGCATTAAATACGCTAGCTGAAAAATGTGTAAGTGCCTATAGGGAAACAACAAGGCTAAACACTATTTTGTGTGTGCGTGTGTGCCTGTGCTCTTTAAATAACAAATTAGCCACCGAGTGCGCGAACTAACATTTAGCTCTGAAAATCCTTCTCAAAAAGCAGTTTTGACTACTTCCACTCACAGTTTCTCTCTGCCAAGAAAAAGGATTATGCTGTGAAGTAAATGGGAGGAGACTGCTCTTTACAACTCCCACTCCCTACAGACCAGGTAGACACAGGCTACTTTTGTCCTTCCACAGACAATACAGACATCACAGAGCCTAAAAACAGAATAATGGGTGGGAGTGTGACTGGGAAAAAACACTCACACATACTTTTCTATGGAGTAATTCACAGAACCTCCCAGTCCTATATGAATTTGCAGACCCAAAAGGCTCTTTCCTTGAGGTTTGAGTCGAGAAGAAGTGATGAAGGAAATAGTTCTTTCTATATGTAGGTCATTTGGCTTCTACCTACATGTTTAGGTTTAAAGATCACTCTCCCACATCCCCTAAACTACAGCATCCAAGCCTCTACAGCATCCTCTTAAGGCATCTTCACAAAAAAAAAAAAAAGTGTTGCAATTATATTGAAAACCAAACTAATCCCAGCCAAAGTTGGCCTGGGACAGGTACTCAATGAAAAAAAAAAACCACAACATTTGATAAAGCACCTGAATTTTTGGAACAAGACATTCAAACTTATAGCAGAAGGCTTTGTTTATTATCAACCATCTGCTGCCTTGGTGTGCTTCCATAGATATGGCAGAATTAA
>WAAB01010786.1:75744-125753 GCA_013389865.1 Piaya cayana
CCTGTTCTCCAGCCCCTTCACCAGCTTTGTTGCTCTTCTCTGGGCTCGCTGCAGAGCCTCAACATCCTTCTTGTGGTGAGGGGCCCAGAACTGAACACAGTATTCAAGGAGCGGTCTCACCAGTGCCGAGTACAGAGGGAGAAGAACCTCCCTGGACCTGCTGGTCACGCCGTTTCTGATCCAAGCCAGGATACCATTGGATTTCTTGACCACCTGGATATTCAACATGAAAAAAAAAAATTCTTTCCCTTATACCTGGTGATCATACATGATTTAGTAAGTTCTGTTGCTTTGTGGTATTTACTCATAGCTTTATGTAACAGTGTAGAATTAGGATAAATTCAGTATGTCGAACAGTATTTTACTCTGCAGGTTGTCCCACTGATTAAAAAGTCACAATTTCTATTCCTTATTAGACATCATCCATCACGAGAAAAGGTGGAAGCGTTGGACCCATACTGTTTAAAGACCTCAAGACAGTAGGATTCCTCAGAGTCATTGAAATCAAGAACAGACTTGAGCACTGTTGTGGATTAGAACACAAATGAACAGACCACAACTGCTGAGCTTCTCATCTTTTTCTTATTGGCAATTTTTACAATTTTAAAACAAAAAACCTTCATTATTTTATGATCAAGTTTCTCCTTACTGAACCAACAGGAAAGCATGCAACATTTTAGAGATCAAGGGGACAGTTGGTAATAAATTAAAAATTAAGTATTAATACTAGGAAAGAGTAGAATCAGGGATCTTTTACACCTCATATAAATTATTTATTTTCATCTGTATTTGCTTTCCAATCTCAGTTTTACTCTGATATTCAGCTCTGACTGATGTGATACTACCTGCGTTATTACGAAGCCATGTATACAGAAGTCTAAAATAACTCAATTTAGTCTATTCCATCTGGTGTTGCTCTGGGGTAGCTAATGGTCAAACAAGGCTTCCTGAAATCATCCTCCCAAATTTGAACATCCCTCTCATTTAATTGACTAGCTGTGTTTGGAAATGCATTATACTCGCTAATGATTGCTGATGTGCCCTAGCAATGGGTTGCAACTGCAACTACACTCAGTGATCATGTGTTACCAATGGTGTCATGATAAGGATCAAATTAATTTGCATTGTGAGCACGTCATTCAGCATTGGGCACTGGCAGAGGCTGCCCAGGGAGGTGGTTGATCACCTTCCCTGGAGGTGTTTAAGGCACAGGTGAACATGGTGCTGAGGGACATGGTTTAGTGTTTGATAGGAATGGTTGGACTCAATGATCCGGTGGGTGTCTTCCAACCTGGTTCTATCATTGTATGTTAAGGCTCAGACTGGAAGAGTCAGTTATAGCTCCCTTCCATTGGTACCACTGCCCAAAACTGAAGTGGAGCTTAAAATAGTTTGTGATTTTAGAGGAAAACTGGTCAATTGACTTAATTAAGGCAGTATGCTTTATCCACATTTTATTTTTTTTTTAGTTCCTCTGTGCTGCCAAGCCTTTTCTTGGCTAGGATGCGGCACACCACATCAGAGGGTTGTACACATGGGATTTCTGCACTGCGCTAAAAAAGAAACAAAAATCTCATGAGACTTGGAGGAAATCCCGGTGAAACCCCTGGGAAAAAAAAAAAGAGGATTTGTCTCACTGTATCTCATCTGACAAAATTCTGATGAGGAAAGATTTTGAAAGAGGTCCTTTTTACTCATTTAAATCTCTTCCCGATCTGACAATTTTTAGTCAGATGAAGTTATCACTAGAGTAAGCCAGAGCTCCCTGATGTCATTGAGATCTTTCTACGGACTCTGGTGGGCTTTGGATCAAGCCTACAGTAATGGGATCTGGCAACTCCTCCTGATTTCATAGAGACTTGTGAGTGCCTGCGGTTGGACAAGCTGCCTTGAAAAGAGTTCCACGAGTTAGGAAGCAAGTGCTACAGTTATTAGCTGTATATTTTGTAGTAGTAGAGTGTGGCCAGTACCTGCAAGGAAAAGTATTCTAAGTTCCTGTGTAATTTTAAGGCAAAAAGCTGCAACTGTCAGAAAAGTAAGAAATAGGAACTATTTCTTACTGTATATATATAGGAATATATACAATTTCTTTATCTAAATGTTTATTCTCCTAGTTTGAACATTGTGATATTAATTAAAGCATAATGAGTGTTTCAGGAACTAAACATTCTCCTAATCTAATCACTAGAAAATATTTACATCAGATGCCAAAAGAAATCACTTGAAGAATAATTCAGTGGCTGTGTTGTGGCTTCCCATTATAAGGGCAGTGGAAATAACTTCCATGCTTTATTTACTGAAATATTAACAAAGGAAGACGTTGTAGCTAATCTGTTTGTTTAGGCTGGATGAGATTACTCTAATTTCCCAAAATACCTAAGCAAAAATTTTCAAGTAGTTCAGGAAATTTAAATACAGAACTTGGGGGCTTGAGTTAATGGTTCGCTGCTAATTTTACAAGTACCTTGGCTTTTATCAGCAGTGAGATTGTAACATTTCCTTCTCATTTTTTAAATGAATGCACCCCAGGTAGGACATACTCACACTGACTGTTAAAGAGGAGAAGCTCAAGGCCTTTTTAAATTTCAACTTTATACCATCTAGAATATCTTGGAAATTAATTTCTAATTTAACGTCTTCTTTATAAAAAATTAAAATACAGCAAGAAATGTTGAAGAGCTTATGTGTTAGAAAACCACCTAATTTGTCAAGTTTGAGACGATCTTGCTTGTGCTGTTTTCATGACACAGTCTTAGGGTTCATGTACAGTTTGAACAAGTCTGCAAGGTTCCAAGTATTCATCTGTTGGTGCTTATCATTCATAACTTCCAATGATATATTAAGCATATAAATAGGTTTCTCAAAAATGCTCATTACCACCTCAAAGAATTTATAGAAGATATTTACAAAATGTGAGTTGGCTGGAATAGGGAAAATCCCAAGACCATTAAAGTTCATCTCTGTAAAGCTAATTGAACAAGTGCACTTGTAATTGAAAACCTGCCAGGATCCAGAGTATTCTTTGGATGGGCTAAAAAGCCGTAGTAGAAATGAACTATCCCAGCTACCCTCCTATTTTAGAATCATAGAATCATAGAATAACCAGGTTGGAAGAGACCCACCAGGTCATCAAGTCCAACCATTCCTATCAAATACTAAACCATGTCCCTCAGGACCTCATCCACCTGTCCCTTAAACCCCTCAAGGGAAGGTGAATCAACCCCCTCCCTGGGAACCTTCTGCCAGGGCCCAATGACGCTTTCTGTGAAAAATTTTTTCCTAATGTCCAGCCTGAACCTCCCGTGGTGCAGCTTGAGGCCATTCCCTCTTGTCCTGTCCCCTGTCACCTAGGAGAAGAGCCCAACTCCCTCCTCTCTACAACCTCCCCTCAGGTAGCTGTAGAGAGCAATGAGGTCTCCTCTCAGCCTCTTCTTCTCCAGGCTAAACACCCCCAGCTCTCTCAGCCGTTCCTCATAAGGCCTCTTTCTCCAGCCCCTTCACCAGCTCTTCTCTGGACATGCTGCAGAGCCTCAACATCCTTCTTGTGGTGAGGGGCCCAGAACTGAACACAGGATTCAAGGAGACTGAGGCAAAGAAGGCATTAAGTACCTCAGCCTTTTATTTTACACCAGGTGAGGATTTGCCCTTAGAAATCTAAAATTAGAAGAGTGGTCAGAGGGTTTTAAATATACCAAGGAAATAATTGTCATCAAATGTAAGCATCTTTTAATTCTCCCTCTCATCCTCAGAATTAGAATATTTACTTTAAAATAGAGTATGATTATGGAATTTTAACTGAGCAACAGCACTTTTTAAAGTCTTCTTTTTCTTTCTGTCCTGTACTTCAGATAGCTTTGTTCTACCATTCTTCTTAACTTGACGCTAAGCTTCAACTTTGTAGCTGATGTGTAACTTTGGATAAGAAGGGGGAAATACAACTTTCACCTTCACGTTCTCTCTTTTTTTACTTTAAACTCGAGGTTGTTGCACAGCAAGACAGTCTTTGACACATTTCCTTGAAGTGATAAAGATTCCCTTCTTTCTTCACCTGTGACTCCAGAGCAAACCCTCTTTTGTTAGACATTTTCAGTCTAAGTCTTTTCAAGATTTCCTACTTTTCTGATGGGAGTTCTTTTCATTTTATTGATGTCTTTGCTGGGCCTGACATCAGAAAAAAAAAAAGGCTTTTGAAAAGCAGAGGTCAGACTTAATGCATTGTCCTGATCGCTGTTTCAAAATAATCTTGTGCTTAAATTGCAAGCACATTTTGGCAAGAAATAGGAATTGTACACTGTGAAGTGTAGCAGGAAAGGTGTTTTCTGAAGTCTGTGTGCATGCAAACACAAAATTTAAGAGCATGAGGACACATGCTGCTGTTCACTGAAGTTCTTGTCAAATTTGTCAGGTGGTAATAGATCACTAGGGTATTTATTTGTATGTTATGGATCCTGAGCACTTCTTTAGCTGTGAAACAATGCACCAATCCATCCTTATCCTAAACAGACAAGGACTGTTCCTGAAAGGAAGAAGCCACAGCAAGAACTACCCACTGTGGGGAGAAGGAAATCCATTGACAAGGGTCAAACTAAATTGGTCCAAAATTGGAAACCTCTTTTGCCAAATAAATATAGCAGATAAAGTTTCTGTTTTCTATTGTAATTGTAGAATACACTCCTAGGACAGTTTGCACCACAGACACAATCTGTGCTTACCTTCCTGACCAAGTCTTGTTCCTCCTTCTCCAGGTCAACATTGGTATTCTCATTGCTGTCACAAGAGTTATTTCAAGAATCAGTGCGGACAACTACAAGGTCCACAGAGATGCCAATGCCTTCAAGTAAGTTTTTTTTCATGCAAACTATATCATAACAAGCTAATAATCGCACACTAGCAAAGTTATAGCGTACAGATACATATCATGGACTTCTAGAATACTGATATCATTCCTTTTCAGTAAAAAGCAAATAGTGTTACAGGTAGCCTGTTGTTCTCTTGAATGCAGCCAGATAACAGATGTTTTATGAAAGACAAATACTGCACAGGATGAAGCGTGTGCTTGAGTGTGAGCTACAATGCTTTCCTGCTTATTACAGTCTCCAGAATTTGCTGATTCATAATTTTCCCTTCTATTGACTTTCCTCTTCCAGCTATATTCATAGATAAATGAGCATCATTAATCTCTACTGGGGTATTATAACTATTCTGCTCCTTCAGAGGATAATCCTTCTTTTTAGCCCAAGTTCAGCATAATGTTTAGGCATATGCTTATCTCTAAGACTCTCCTGACGCTGCCAAGCACACAAACATATGCTGGATTTGAATATGTGCTTACATTCAATCCTGCCTTTATGTCAAGGTGCCTTGAGACTCTTGGCATGGTGGCCTCACTGAGACCCTATCATCTTTAAAATACTGTACTAGCAAGGCTAGAGGGGAAATGTAAGTTAGGCACACTGCTACATCTGAGTACGAAAGGATAATTTTGGATTTCTAAAACCTATAGGATCATGTATGGGTAGCTGAGAAGAAAATTTAATATACTGAGTTTAAATTAAGATGCTGAATATTCCATTTTGTATCTATTAAATATGTCTTAGTTCAAACATGAAAAGGACGTTGTCTATAACTCAAGAAATACGTAACAGGTAGAAGAAAAATATGATGACGGTTTGTGTTTAATGTTTCTGAGTCACAGGCTATTGTATGATAAGGATTTGGTGCCATTACTCTGAAATGTTATTATATAGGATAATTTTTATGCTTGGATTTCCTATGTGATTTTAAAATGCTGTTATGTTTTAAATATTGGTGACAGTTACCTAATTGGAGTTAGTTTAGTTATTGTATACTTCTCCAACAGAAATAGAAAAACAATAAATAAATCTACACAAAAATCGATGAGATAATTAAATTCTTGTGAAATGTAAAGACTGAGAATTAAAATGACCGTTTCGGGTTTGATTGAGTCCCTGTGACCTTCAGAATTACAAAGGAAATATAGAAGCTTAGGAAGCAAATAACTGTATATTGTCAATGCCAATTTGTGTGAACCATTAGAAGCATGAAGACAGAGGAACAACCTCCAGAAACAGAAGAGGAGCTACACAGATTACCCGCAGTTCTTAGATATTTCCTTGCTTGTATTACAAAGAAATGATTGAATATACACTGTAGCATCCACATTAATAGATAATTTTTTTTAAAGAAAACTGTGTGCATGTGCATAAGTAGGACCATTTATGAATGGTTGGTCTAGGAGTAAGATGGAATCCATTTCATCAGGAGTATATGGTCTTAGTTCAAACATTATTAGCTTAGATTTGGAATGGTAGAGCTCTGTGCTGAACAAGTACCTTCTCCAGACACCATGTCTAACGGCTGCCAAGTAACTTTTAAAATACAGTTTTAGGATTTGACCTAATGAAAGTGGTGATAGTGGAGAAAAATGATAATCAATGGGAAGATATATGTGGAAGCATTTTATCATTAAATTATTGGTTAAGCAGAAATATGCTCTGATAGAACAGCTTTCCTCAATGAACTAAAGAAATTCATTAAATATAATTGAATGTAAACAGATCATGCAGAAGATCTCATTTCCTGCAGGTGTCATGACAGAAATGGTTCTCAGAAGATGTTTAAATTGAGAAGGGCGTGAATATCAGTCCAAACCAGATCTTAGAGTATTTATTCCCTGATTCAACGTAGCAGTGAGGTATGATGAATTAGTTTCATGTAGAGGATGTCATGGACAAAGTTGGAAAATGAGAAATACAAGACCTTTGTAACACTGGATTTCATATTCTTGTCATAGGTGTTCTGTACACAGGTGAGAAGTTTATACGTCTTGCGTGAAATCGTTGTCTGTGGTGCTGTTTTCCAAAAGAGAAAACAGACTAAAAGAGGGTTCTGTTCTTACAGCTGCTCAGGAAATGGTTTTCATAGTGTAAAAAACCATGTCTCCAACCAGTAAAGGACCTTAGATGTTGTTAACATGTGAGAGTGGGTAAGCACAGCAAAACGCATCAGTGACAGAGAGCACTGAGAGATCAGAAAAACACAATAAGCACTGCAGTGTCTGTCAAGTCACTGTCAGCAAGGACTACAAGGTAGTTTTGAATCAACAAGGTCAGTTTGGCATGGGGAGGAATCACTGAAGGCTGCAAAATGCTTTGTGTAATATGAGCCTCAAATAATGGGCCTGTCAAGCATCCATCTGAATAGTGCAGTTCATTTGATATTAGCTGTGGGGGAAACTGCAATATGTTAGAAAGAATTTATCAAGCGCTTCTTAGAAATGCAGCTGAATTAGAAAGGCACAGCATGACTTTGGTGAGACAAGAAAGCACTTTGTCACCAGGTTGCACTTGTTTGCTGCCGTGAAATGGTACATAAGGCAGAAGCAGGTTTTTATTGCGGCTGCGTTCATGGTTTCAGAAAACCAAAGACAGAAAATGAGAACTACAGAGCTGTGAAGGGGAAGCCCGCTCAATCCAATAAACTCAAGATGGAAAAGAAGAGGGATTTCAGTGCCATCCATTTCAAGCTGGAATGAAATTTAAGTGGAAGGCACAATGAGAAACAATAAGTTGCTGTCTGAAACAATTTAGATGATAGCACTTAAACAGCAGGATTTTGAAGTTTACAAGTGATAATTTACTGAAAGGCATGGCAAAACTGGAGGAAGAATGATGAAAGTGCCTGTGGCAGATGTGTGAAGGAGGCACCGGTGCCAGCTTGCCTTTCCGTGCTAACTCAGGCCAATATTTATATCTGCCTTTAAGCACCTAAGAGGACTCACGCTTGCAGCTGGTCAAAAAGGAACAGCTATTGTAGTCTGAAAATCCCAGCCCACAGGTTTGACAGAACAGGCTCATCATCAAGCTTGCCTCTTGCCAGACTTCCCTGCCAAAGGAGAACTTTAATCGCGTTGAAAAGCACTGGCTTCTATTTCTGCTGGCAGCTTGGGTCGGGGAGGTCCTGACCTGGATTTGTCTGCCCTGACTCTAGAGCTCGGTAAAGCTTACACAGACTCCACGTGGACTTCTGATCAATGAAAAAACGGGTGCTTCTACCCCACAATTTAAATCTTCTGTTAAGTGTTCATCTCACTTGCCTTCAAAGTTCTGATTTCTCCTCAGGGACTGAGAGAAGCCTGGGATGCCCAGTTTGTACTCAGATACCATCTCATGCCAGGGGTAATAACTCGTACCTCTGAGGCTATCAACTCATCACGGAGCAGAGATCACCTTAGGAAATTGCCAGAACAAAGGTGCCGTTACGAGCCATGATGGTATCAGTTAAGAAGGATATTTATTGTTAGAGAAGTGCTGGTACTGGAACACACTTAGTTTCCCTACAGATTAAGTTACTTGGCAACGCAAGTGGATATTACCAACAAGGCTTGTTTCTCTTGGCAACAGACAGCAATAAACTGATGTAATTATTTAGAGTAATTGTTCCTGACTTTCCATATGGCAACAGGTCCTCTCAAATGCTGACACAAATGTGACTACAGAATATGCATCAGGGTGAGCCAGTGCTCCGCTCTGAAGGCAGCGTCCATAGAATTTTGTGTTTGAAAGTCAAAATAGAAAAGAAAGTTGTGAACAACATTCTTTTTTAATCATAAATTTAACTTCTTATTAGTCTCCTCAGTCACATTTCAGCCAGAATAAAGCGCAGTACATTGTTGGCTTCACGTTCAGATATTGTTTGTCACAATGGAGATAGCAGACATAGAATCATAGAATCATAGAACAACCAGGTTGGAAGAGACTCACTGGATCATTGAGTCCAACCGTTCCTATCAAACGTCTTGCTGAATGATTAATTCTAGTTTCAGAGATACTGGTGTGGACATGTCTGTTTGTTTGTTTGTTTAAAGTACATAATAATAGCACGCCTAAAATAAAATAAGTTGAAGAAGCAGCATAAAAGAGTAATTTTATATGATACATAAACTGTAAAATACTCACTAATTTAAGGCAAAATTAATATAATTAACTAATCAGTGAATGATCAGAGGTGCTAATTACTGCATAATAGTTTCCTGTGGCAGTCAGCATAGTCAGCATTTGGTCATTCCAAGAGTTTTTCTATGCGTGTGGCAGCAGTCAGTTTTTTAACATCTGAAACTTTGTTTCTGCAAGATCAGTTTACTAGTAAGAGCTGAGCAAAGAATTAGTATTAGCTCTTATGAATTACTTGAATTTACTTAAGAACTTACTTTTTGCATTAGCATTTAAAGCATTTTGTATTGGTGTTTAAAACATATTGAACACTTGTATGGAACATGAGACGTTTCACTTAGTTGCGATTGAATATATTTGAACCTTTTATTAGACGATTGGCTATAGATTCTCAGCCAAATAATTTTCTGCAGTAATTCAAATGCTGCTTTCGGAGAACGTTTAGCATCCAGAGAACAGATTTTCCATTAGAAACTAATTGGAATGTTTCATAGAACACTTAATGGAATGCTTTGAAACATTTAAATGCATACGTACAATATTTGTTTGCACTATCCATTCTTCTTCACTGGGCTCTCTTTTAAGGAAATAATTAATCATGTATTTGAGTTTAAGCACAGGGGTACAATGTCTAAGTTTAATGCAATTAAAGGAGATTAGTTTAATGGAAGTGCTCACATGCTCGAGAAGGCATATGATTACATTTCTGAGTTATGGACCATTTGAACTCTCTTTCTTACTTATTTCTCCTGCACGTAAAGTTTTAATTCCACTCAGTGCATTCATTAACTCCTATTAAGTCATAAATAGTTCCATACCCCTTCAAAGTCTCATTGCCATGTTTACTTGGGAAGTTATTCTCTATTACAGTGAGAAAAAATAGCTAATGTGGCAGTGGTTTAGAAATGTGCATGTTTGATTACCCATGGGGAGACCTCTTCCCTGATTAAGTCTGTCACAGGTAGTCGTTTGATTACATGAGTTACCTGGTTCCTGGAATACAAAGGTTAATACAAAATACAATTTTCCAAGACCTTAGTTTTGCACTGACTAATATCAATCATAACAGAGGAAGAAATGCAAAGCATGTCTCTGCTGCAGGAATAAGAGTTTTAGTCTTTAGATAGAGTGCGTAGCCGTACCACTGCACTTTCATGGCAAGTTCACTTTTGCATTGTATTGTCCAGAAGAGACAGTTTCATTGACTCTTCTTAAATAAATTGCCAAGTTCAGCTCCCGTTGAAGTCTTTCTTACTGCTTGCTCTGAAATGGTCCAATGAGTTGGAAAATTCTCTATCTTTTTTATAAACTGTGCACTTCAGAAGCTGGTGAACCAGAAGTGATAGCTATCATAATCATCCACAGAGAAAGCAGTTACAACAAAATTAGAAATATTTCTTAGCTTTTCCCCCCGTTCTTTCTTTCATTTTACTTATTTCCTTCATCACTCATAGCTCGATCTTCACTCAGTAAAATGATAAAACAGCCTCTTAGTTCTCTATAGAGGGAAGTAAAAAACCACTTTTTTTTTTTGTTTAGTTAAATTAATGACTGACTATTGGAACGAATGACAGTAGGTGCAGTGCCTGGGAGCCAAAGAGGGCTTCAAAAAAAGCTCAGCATTGGTGGAAGTCATGTAAGCAGTTGTGTTAGCTCATTCTGCAGTTTTCAGTATATCATAAATCACTTCAGATTAAACTGAAAACAGAATATGTAAGTTCCATCCAAATCCATTCCTTGCTTTGGTTATTTGAAAAAAAAAATAAGCTGTACGGAAAGATTTTCACTTTGGCAGATACAAATATGAGAGGGTTGTCCTCCAGCAGCTCATGATACTGCAGACATCTGTATAGTTTAACCGTGTAATTGAGTATTCCGAAGCACTTTGCAAAGCCATCTATTATATCCCTGCAGCACACCGAACGCGCTGTGGCAAATTGCTCACCCGTTTCATCAATGATCCATTGCGTGCCATGACTCTGCATCGGTATTTTACTTTGTTTATAAACATACCGCCTACCTTTCAGCCCAATCACCTTTTGTCTCAGACACCAGTCCTCTGAGGCAGTGCTTGATCGCTTTGGTGCTTTTAAACTCGGGCATTGTTCTGCAAGAGGCTGTGCATTTATTGCATTTTTTTCTTGGGTTCATGTCATTTGATGTCCAAAGACTTCTCTTTCTCAGGATTATTTGCGGCTGTTCCTTTTAACAGAACGTACTTGTCAATCACAGCACTTGCTCGAAATTCTTGTGAGAGCTCTCCTGCCAAAGAACTTACAGTAATTTCCCTCCACAATGAAATTCTGCCTCTTTGTGATACCATTAGAGAATTTCTTTTTCTTTTCCCTCCTTCCAAGATGGGGTAGAACAACTTACAATCTGCAGTCAGACTCTTCTGAAAGTCCACAGGGATTCAAGATCCTTTATGAGCCTTGCTGGGTGGCAGATGCTGCAGCTGCAAGCCTCAGAGCTTCTCCCACTTGCTGAAGCAGAGCCATCAGTTAGAATGAGCAGCCTGGCAACTCAAATCTGCTTTCAGCAATTCCTTTTCTTGACAATTCCTAATTGTGTGTAAGAAATCATGTTCATTGAACATGGCTTCAAACAGCAGGAGTGATGTACCTCACTTGGAAGGAGGGGAGTGACTGACAGTAAAAGAAATAATTAAAATGAAAGTATTAAGCAATGACAATTAGTGAGCTGAAGTGCTACCGCCAATGATAATGTCTTCAACCTAATTAAATTTTTGGCTCATTGAATATGACAAATACAAATGCCGTTTGGGCACTCCTTATTATACTCAGGATTTTAGACAAAAAACGCGAGGGTTTGAATGTTGCCAATGAAAGTATTAATGGGGAAGCATTAATCTTTTAGGAACTGTAATTACAGTAATGGTAGTACTTTCTTTACCCCAGATAAAGGAGTCATAGTGTTGGATAAAGGCTCCAGGCTGTGTTGTGATCATTCAGGTGCATTTTAGACACATTTTGGGACAAGAGAAAAAAAATTAGAAGTACATAAAACAAAGCTGTAGAGAGGAGGCTACTCTGCAAAACCACAGGAAACAAAAAGGATAAATAACAATAGGCTTACATTGATGAAATATTCAAATATCTTTAAGTTTCCAGTAGTGGGAGAGGAGTTGAAAAGCAAAGGAATTGACACCTAGAGACGTGCTGAGCTTCTGTCATTGGGCAGCTTTCAGAAGTGGCTGCGCAAATGTCTCTCAGGGCTGCTCCTGGTGACAGGAGTGACAACTGATCCTGTCTCGTGGTTCAGCTGGACAAGATGACATTGTGAGTCCTTCCACAGTTTATCGTTTCCTTGGTTGTCGCCTTCTGAGTCAGGATTGTCCTTTATGGTCATCGTTTTCTCTCTGTCGTTTCTCCTTAAAGAGGATTTACTGCTGTGGGGTGATCAGGACCTGCTGATTGTGGGCTCCAAAGGAATAACCAGCTCTAATACTCACATGTCTGTTTCTTTCTTGTGTTAGGGAGGGCAGTAAGACACAACATACAGGTACCAAATATACTAGGGGGAGTTGATATTTAAGAAGTGCTGGATTTTCTGAGTATAAAGATATAATACTTTTCATTAGAGATGCTTAGGCATAGTTGTTTTCATATCTGAATGTCAAGATAGAATAAGGTTTATTAAAACTTGATTATTAAATCCCTATGATGAAACCTTGCTCTGCACACAACAGAATCAGTAATGGAAGGATGTGAGAGAAGGGGCTATACCAAGCCACCTTTCAGCTATTTCTCATCTTCAGTTTTGGAGATCTGTGTTGTGCTTCTTAATCTACAGTTCAATCAATTTCTTGAGTTCATCCTCTTGAGTCTCAGCAGACGCTAGGAGCAGCCACTGCAGGTGAAAACTGATCTCTGCAGGAGACTGAGGTTGTGCCACATTGGGATGGGGACTCCTTAAGTCCAATCAGGATTTATACAGTGTTTCAGAACAAATCTCTTTGCTGACCCCATGCCAAGGGTTGAGTCATTCCTGAGGAGCCTTTTGAATGCACAGGAGATGGGGCAAAGACATCAACAATATGATATTGTGACGTGGGAACAATGCTGGTGTGGTGCCACAAGCCCTCTCCCACCAAAGCTGTCTGAAGAATTGCTTTTCTTCTTTACTTTAGAGTTATAATATCAGGAAGTTCAGCTTTTGAAAATCTACAGTGAAAAAGAACTTTTGAAATTCACATTGTTTTGTTTTTAAAAATGGCCTAATTGCTTTTAGGTTTCAATCTTTTAATGTCTGATTTAAGTCATCAAAATATTGGTAGGAAGAACACAGTGTTCTTAGCCTTAACTTTATCTCTGGTACCATATTAACAATTAAATGCTGGTTGTTCATCATCAAATGGTACAATTCACTGTGAACAGCAATAACTTCAAGAGTTTGCTTGAACTGCTGCATTTGCATCCATAGTCCAATTTATAATCCCAGAACTCTATGTCAGCTTTATGCAGAATAATAAGACAAATATTACAGTTATTGCAGAAGGTAAATGCTTATTTAAACATGCACTCTGTGCAGAGCTCTAGGCGACCTTGTAAATCACTACCCAGTCTGACACAGCTCTTAGCTAAGTGTCATTTACATATTTTCCTGACAATGTTCTCTCTAAATGGAATTAAATAAATGAGAAAATACAGGTGCATTAAATTAAAAAGTCCTATTTTAGAATCAAAAAGTAATTTTAAACTTCTAGATACTATCTTCGGGTAAGAAATATATCAGTCACAGTTGTTTGGGAAAATGAAATTGGAAATCAAGCCCAATTCTTTTCAATTCAAAAAGATGGGAGGCAGAAGCATATATTTTCGTGAAAGAAACTGAATAAAAACCACTTTTCTTTTGGAACAATATTTCAAATATTCAAGCAGGCAGTTAAGTCAGATGATAATTGAAAGCATGAGAATGTCAGCAATAGTGAGATTTTTGAAGTTAGGTGCTGTAATGACCCCGTGAAGAGCCGTGTTCTTTAATTCTACTGTGTTTATTATCCCTAGTGAGTCTCCTGCAGCTTCTCCAGCCACCCTCCCAAGTTATTTACCTTGTTTTAATGAAGATATTTAAAAACTAGGCAATATCTGAATACAGTAACAGAATAAAGAAGCCTGGGCTGGTCTCATGCAAGTTGAGATAGTAATGATTCAGATTACTCATTCCAAATGTAAGCAGCAATAAGACAGATATAAATATGCATAGAGACCCATAAAGGAGCTTGTCATGAGCTATTGCCTGAGCCCACTGTCCAGAACAGGAGAATCAGCAAACCTACAGCTTAGAAATAAAAAAAAAAATAATTAAGTAACCACAGAGTCTATTTTTCATCACTTTTATGGAACCACAACTGTACCCGATACTGTAGGACATTAGTAAAGCAAAGGGCTTGAAAAGGTTCCAAAAAACCAAAAGAGCCTCCAACACAAGATTTTTTCCATATTTTCCATTTGCAAACAGGTGCTTTGGAGAAGGCAGGGATCAAACCAGTCAGCAAAACATTTTGATTTTGACAAAAAAAAAGAGAAAACATTTCTTTACAACTTTTCTGACTGGACTTTTATGCAAGTAATATGGCATCAACTATGACATTGACTTTGATAAACATCGTGAAAGCCTCATGTTGCCTGGCTTTTTTAACACCAGTTTAATAAGAAATCCAATTCCTCACATTATAGCATTGCATAGCTGAATGCATTTCTGCGGTTTGTGTTACCCTCCAAAGCAGCAGTTACTGGGAGTTTGTAGAAAGCAGACAGCAAGGCAGAGTGATTGTAGTTGTACTTCAGCGGTTCTTTTTTCCCTCGTATGTACATTTGAGGCAGGCAATCAAGCAAGTAGTCGGCTATTTATTTGCCGCTACTGCAGTTAAAGCTCATATGAACCATTACACAGAAAATTACTTTTCTTTCTCAGTTTATATGTATGACCTTGATAGCTTTGCTGTTCACTGGCACCGTTGCCATGGAAACGGGAGAATGATCTTTCTGTTGATATCATTGCATAATTAAAGGTCACTGAGACTGTTTAGGTCAAGAGATCATTTTCAGAGTTCAGCTGTGTGTGGGGTGAATGGTTTTCTTCAGAAATTTTGTGTTTTGGCTGATGTGATTGTAACTTTGTCACCCTAATTTAAACTATGAGCCCCACAGTCTTCGCTTTAAGAACGAGAAATATTTGCCAAACCTTACAGATTTCAAATAAACCCCGTATCTGTGAGGCTGGTTTTTTCTGGTTGTTCCCAGGTACACAGAACTACCAAGCTATGAAGTTCATTGCTACTTGTCAGCTGAGCAGTGGTAACTGGCTGTGTAATTGCTTCTGACCACTTAGAATTATGTGTGAAACATACTCACTTATACTGGTAAAAGCCTCTGGTGATGGAAATTTGAGTCTCTCCAGGATGCAGCTTGCTCAGAAGTTGTTTTCCTAATGGCTTCTCATAAAAAGCTTGACGTTTCTACAAGGGCAGTTTAAGAAAGAACAAATAGGAGCCTGTCCTTCTCCGGCGGACATTGACAACAGTTTTTTTCTTTCCCTGAAAACTTATGTGTCACAGCTACAATACATTTTTGACAGGCCACATTTTCTAGATTACCAGTGATTCTTGTTGCTTGACTCCAGAGTCTATCCAGAGGACCCCGTTTTTTTGTTGAAACTGATACTCAAACCACCAACATGATGCTTAAGCTCAGGTGTCACCAGCCTGAGCATAAAGTAGGGGCTACTTCATATTTTTAACCTACAGTGTTCCTGGTTTGACATCATAGATTAAGAAAGGGAAAAAAAAGTTAATGGAGCCACTGACTGCACTTTTATAACTCTTAAAAAAAGATTTTATAAACTGTATTTCAGTATTATTATATTGAATTCATAGAACCTAACTCCATGTTAACATCTCATCCCGTGCTTTGGACAGCTCTTGAGGTGTTTAGGGAAAAGAAAGACCAGATCCACATTACCCTTGTGGTCTGACTAGCCGAAATAATGTACATTGTCATACTCTTCCCTTTCCTTTGCCTTTATTTTTACACAGAGACTTTTGAAAGGCCTGTCTGCCTGTAGCTGGCTGCTCTCTGAGTAGATCTACATTTTTTATATACCCTTTCTTTATCCCTGCATGTCCTTTCAGAACAAGCTGTGTCCTTTTATATCAGTATTCCACTCATGTGAATTCTTCCCTCAGTTTTCCTGTTATGCAAGGAAAACTGAACACTATGAGGTCCTTTTCATAACTTCTGTAATTTGACAATCCCTCTTTATTAGCACTGGGTCCGTCATCTTGGTTGACTGCCGGGAAAGCAAAGATTTTCACTGCATGATCTAATAACTATAAAAATGATTCAGACGCTGGTAAATAGCACAATAAGACTAATTTTCCATATATTGCTGCAAGATGACTTGCAGACTTGCAGACACTCAGCTAATTACAAATAGTAAGTGTTGGGCTAATGTAGATTCTTACCCCAAGCTGGCAAAATACCTGGGGATAGTCTATACAAAAGGTGCCATGAGATGGAAGAAATCCTGCATTTGGAGCACTGAAAATGGCTAAAACAATGGAGATTGTAGTGAAAGAAATAATAAAGGGCAAATGTTGGAGAGAAGAAGTAGGTGACATCTAGCCTGGTCCATCTGGCACCCACTGGCAATGCCCTTTGGGACATTTCCATTGCCTTGTCTTTAGAAAAGGCAGGTAATGAGTTTTCTGGGAATAAGCTCTCATGACAAATTCCTTCTCCTGGGGTGAGTCCACTGCAGAGCTCGGCACTGGTTCCCTGTTAGAAGAGGGGAGGAGTCTAAGGGAACATCTGTTTTCACATATGCAGTATCCAGAGCAGCCAAGGATAGCGTCTCCTGTTATGTTATATATGTTAATTGTCCTATAATTAACTTTATTGTCGTATTTGACAATTAATTATTTGATAACTTTATCTGATCTAGAAAGCAAAATATGCTTTTTCAATGCAGAATCAGCCCATGGCTAACTGTATATTGATAAACCCAAATCCTCCTGCACAGGAGTATATTGAATGCTGTATAAATAGACCTGACCCATCAGAACACTGCAATTTATTTTCCTCTTAAAACAACAAATGAATCTCTTCTGAATTCTCAGTCAATCTTCTTTTGTGAGACTAATAAAGAACTCCTTACGTGGAAGTGGGTTATATTCTCTTGTCTTTCTCTCCCCTTTCTTCCCTTTAAAGTAACTCCAAATCAGCTTTTAAGGAAGAACCAAACCCTGTAAGATATAGACAGGTGAATGGTTTTTGTTCAAGAAATCCACAAATCTTCTCTTTTGTAAGAATCAGGGCTTGGGTTTTTTTTCTTTTAAGTTGCTTTCATTTTCCACATAGCTTTCTGAGAATGTGATTATTTTGGCTTCTGGTTGTGGTTGTCAATACCAACTACTACTAGAGACTCCCAAAAACTTTTACAGGAACCACATTTTTTTGAAGTTCAAAAAAATTTAACATGGGACTTCAACAAACAGTCAGCCCTTCAGTCAACCTGGATTTTCAAGAAATGCACCATTGATCATGAATTTATTATAAATTATTATATCCATTGCTTGCCTGGGATGATACTTAGCAGATTTTAAGCGATCATCTAACTAGAAATATGTTCTTTCAGAGGGAAGAAGAGAAAACATATCCAATTACACTGGGGTTGTTCCTGAGGTTCAAGGGATACTTCAATAGAAGCAGAACATGAAAGGAAGCACAGAAAAACATGATGTTTTTATGGTTAAGGCACAAATATGCAACAAGCCTATTGATTAGAAAAATCTCCTGGTCAGCTTTCAAAAATGATAACTTCACTAAGAACAGAGGAGCTTTTCAGTATCTCTTGGAAATGAATATACATACAACTGGGTATCTTGTGGAACAAAGTCTCTCAGTGCAGGTACTATATCTCCTCATCCAAACCCAGATATTAATACTCCTTGGCTGGATGTAGAACAGTCTTTCTGATAAAAAGCTCTTATTTTCTTTGATGACTCAGTGGCAAAGTTCAGTGGAAAAACAAGCTCTAACCTGCTACCTGGAGTTACAGAAGCAGAGGATGCTGTCTCGACAGCAGTGCAATGAGAGAATTAGTGTCAAAAGATGTTGGAGAAAGGAATTTTACAAAGACAATAGAAAATCCCACTGAAAACTCAGTTCTCTTGGGAAAATAGTAACCACTGAAAATATAGCTTGCAAAGACATTAAATTTTAATTCTTTATATTCTTCTAACAGCTTGTTTTAAGGACAAGAAGGAGGGCAAGTTTAGTTAAGCACTTGCTACTTTCTTTGGGAAGCATCGTCTTTTTCTTTTGTAGCTTTATGATCAGGAAATGATGGAGGTGACATGTGACCTGATCTGTGGGAGGCCTTAGCCAAGCACAGATTCCTAAATCTCTGGTGAGGTGCTGGAGTCAAAAGTCAATGCTGCCAGCCCCTGGAATTGCCTTCTCAGCATTAATATTCTTCGCGTACCCCTATTTCTGTTAATGGCCATTATTTTGTCAGGCTTGATGGGAGTTTGAAGGGATATTGGATTTCAGTCTCTGCTCCACTGAATGTTTAATATAAAATAAGAAATATTAATAAAGCAAGGATTAGGTAGGACTCTCCTCTCTCAGGGGAGTGCCTCATGATTAATCTGTGGAGCACATCTTCTGTCTCTGACCCAGTAAGTATTTAATTATTTAAGTGAGTGGGACAGGTTCAGTAGGTGAGAATGAGCATCAAGCAGGGAGTCAAAATGCTCTGCTGGAAGAAAGGGAACTGCAGTTCCTTAGACAGAAGAGTTATTTGAACCCAGACCTCCTGTATTCTGGGTAAATCTTGTATCTACTAAAGGTAGCTTTAGCTTTTGGGAAGACTGATGGGAAGTGTCACTGCTTTGGCAGCATCTGCCTTCTTGTGAGCGTCTGTGGTGTGAGAGTTTTGCATTGTACACCGAGTGTCAAAGAAAAGGAGTAGAAGCACACCCTCTTCCCACTCACATGATAAAAATCAATCTGAATTTAATTTCTGTTGCAGCTGAGATTTTTTTCACAGCTACAATACTTTTGACTAGGACTGTCTTCACGGGATTATAAACGGCACCCACCAGAAAACAGTGAACTGAAGTATGTGTAAATAATTTTTGTTCAGTTCCACAACATGACTTTGGAAGTGCGAATAACAAAATAGCATTTGGGAAAAGAAATCTGCAGTTATGAGTGGTTTTACCTAGAAATCACTTGAGACCAGGACACAAAGGGCAGGAGAAGAAAAAGGTGCATGTATCTTTGCAGAAGTTCATGAGCTACTGCTCAGTGGCAGAAGCAGAATTAAAATCCGTGTCTGTTCTTTCTGAGATGAGAGCTCTACCGCTTAGATCAAGATGTCTAGCAGAGTTCAGAGATTAATTTAATTCTGAAAAACCACCACCCAAACACCCACTCTCAATTTTCACTTGCATGATGTGTTTGGAGTAAATTAGTTGCAGAGTTAGAAGGGGGCCTAAAGGACTTGAGTCTCAAGCCTGTGCTTCGGCTACTCCACTGAGCTGCCTACACCACCCACAGAGCATCGCTCTACTGAGACTTTGTTATTTTTTTATCAAGGATTGAAAAGGAGCTGGATCCTTTAGACTCCAAACGATATCAGTGACTCTGGATCAGCCCCAAACACTGTTGTGTATGTTTTCATTGCTGTTCACTGCCTAGTTCACTAAAAAAGATGAGTTATCAGTATTCTTCTATTTATCTGTTTGATGATGGTGGCAACTCACCACCTAAATCACTCTAGTATTAGTTTCACTCCTTGGAGAGTCACGTAACAGAAGGAGCAGCATCACACAACAGTCCTGAATGCCACGGTCAGAACTGCCGTTCCTGAGACATCATCAAGAATGAAAGGCTGCCTGCTGGTCAGAGGGAGCAGACAAGATTTGTGCTGGAAACACTGCTGAGCTTGAATGGAAACTAGTTTCATTTGTAGTCAGATTTGCTGCATGTGGTGTCCCAGCAGCTCTCCAGCTTCCTGCTTAGAGGTCAGTGAACCTCCTTGTAACAAATGAGAAACTGAAGCTAAATGCAACTTGTCCCACCATTAGCTTGAAATGTTAGTTTCAGGGTTTGGGGTTTATTAATTTTTTATATAAAGTACAAAGTGTATTGCTGACATTGACTAGCAAAGAGTTTAGGAAACAAGAGAGAAATTTGAGTTAAAAGGCTTTTTTTGTCAGGGTAACAATTTTGGTGAAATGTTGTGAAGAATTTTTGCTTTTTTAGACTCTGTTTCCTCCAATTATTATATAAAATTGGCTCATAGGTCTGAATTTAGTTCTTAGTTCAGCAGGCATCATGGCTGAAAAGTGGATGTCAGAAGTCTTAAAAGGATTAGTGCTCCATAAAAAAACCCAATAAAATTGATTTGTGAATTAGAGGTCCCCTTCACAGAAGTAATAAAGTTTTCTTTCTGCAAGCAGTGAAATTTCTTTCTTGTAGCTGTCAGTGTAGTCATTCTGCATCGGTGTAAGATATCGACAGTGTGCTCAGGGCAATAGCAGAAAAGGGCAGAGATTAAATAAGGGGAAGGGAGCAATCTCAATTGAGTAGAGCTGTTCCATACCAACTGCAAATACAATAAAACTATAAGGCCCAACCCTGCACTTGGAAAAACGTTCCTAGTAACTTCAGTAACGGTGCAATGATTTTTTATGATGTTGGTAATGAAAATGCAGCTCAGAGGTGCTGAAACCTGTACTTTGTGCACTCCAGGACTTCAGTACAGCTACGATAATTATCCAACTCAGAAAACTTCCCTTTCTCTATTGATTGATTAGCGCACACTTCAGGATCTCAGCTGGTGTAAAACATGGGCTAACAGTCTGTCTCTGAAGGGGTAAGATAGGCAGAAAACATCAAAATCCTGTACTGAAGGGAATGCTAAGCTGAAAGCAACCAAACAAAGCCAACCAAAGAAATCTGGAGTCAAAGATCTCTGGTGAACAGGGTTTGCTTCTCAGGAATTAGAATTAAACTGTAAGAACAGGAAAAGGGAAGAGAAATACTTTTGTTTTCACCACAAGATGTAAGGAGTGAATGGACAGATTGCTTAACTGTTAATGAAGAAGGTTAATGCTCTTCTTATTAAGAAGTATATGAGAAAAAAATCTGAGAGCTTTCAGAGGGCTCCACCTTGCCCCCACTGCCAGCAGGATGCACATCTGAGTGCTCAAGTGAGTGGGACTTGTCAGGATCGGTGATGTCTGCAGAGCAGCCTCTGCAGGTCAATGGCAGAGGTCGTGGCACTGGGCAGCACTAATTCCTTGCTACTTGCTTTTGGCACCATACAAATCTGAGTCATGTCACACGATAGTGGTTCTTGGCAAATGGAGCTTCAGGAGGCTCTGCAGCACAACCCGAGAGATTGTTGGTGTTGGGGAAGAGCGAGCAACAACCCAACAATGGCCTGAATTGATAGATAGGCTATGAACAGCTAGTAATATCCCAAAGGCTATTCCACATATATCAGAAATAAAAATTTAATCAGACTCAAGTTATTTTTGTGTTTTCCAGAAGTTTTCTATGTTATGATGTAATAACACATATGTACTTTCAAAAAATATTTTGGCAGAAGGAAATGACAGAAAGGAGAAATCTTCTGGGCTGGTTTTGCTTTGCTCCTAATTAATGAATTCCAGGACCGATAGCTCAGAGTATATAGATGCAGAGAGACAAAGTGCTCACCAAACTTAATGCTCACAAAACTTAGGCTGCAGAAGAGTCACAATATATGAGCTTTTATAAGTGCATGTAAGAAACAGGCTGTTAGGTTGCTTCTAATTTCAAAGGCCAGAGCGCAAGAAGGTCACGCAGGTGAAATTTAGAGAGTCCTTAAGAGAGTGGCATTGCCTTATGTTCTGACATACTAAGACACAAGAATTTTATGAAGTCCTGGTGGGGCTGGACTTCAGTGTCTGCAAGGTAAGACCTGTCCCTGCCGCACAGTATTGTCTCTTCACCGGTTTCATAGACAACATAAAGCTCAAACGATGGCAGCACAGTTTAAGTCATGCAGAGCTCCCTCTTCAAAATCAACATGTATTTGATTGTGCTCTATATTTTAGTGTACTAGAACTAATCTACTAAAATATTCATGTGGCAAAGAAAAATGGGAGTAAGAAAAAATAAAGCATGTGCAGTGTGTTGGAATTAATGTGCCTAGTGGAACATTAACTTTCATATACTTAAGATTTTTTAACCTCGTCACCTTAATGGTGTTCTGACAGAGCATTTTACATTTAGCATTTTTCTTTTTTAAAGTTGAAAGAAAAAATAAACTAAAGATGGGAAGGGCAGGGGTAAGCAGAAGAAAATAAAAAAGGATCAGGAGTGATGGAGCTGAGTTCCTTTTCTTGATGAGTAAAGCTCATAAACACCTTGAACTACACAGGTTCTACGTCTACTACTTATTTCATGTGATGAAATTCAGAGCAGGCAGGCATAGAAAGCTAAGCAATTAGGAAACAACAAGAAAAATGACTTGATGAGATTTAAATGCTAAATATGCAGAGCTGACCCTTAGATAGCCTGAAATAAATTTCACCCTCACACAGCTGCTGTTCTGAAAGGATGTGCAAGAAACATTAATGCATTTGCATGAAAAATCCACACGCATCTGTATTTTGTTTTCATTTTTATCTATGTATTTCTGCTGCACGTATGCTGAACACTGTGCTTAATAGTGAGCAACCTTTATTAATAGGCTCCTGGAAATCCAAATGGTAAGAAGGATTTTGAAAATGTTTGAAACTGAGCACTCAATTCTGTTCTGCCCCCATTGCAAATTACAGATGAAGCTTTTTATGCTCAGACTCAGAAAAAAAATCATGAAAACTTATTTGTGGCAACAAACCAGCTGGGGAAAATTATACTGCAAACTGCAAATTTCATAAAAATTGAGAGTATGAGAACAAAAGGGAAAAATGGAAAAGGGTGGTTTGTAATGAAGACAGCTCTACAAGCCTAGCTGTGTTGGGCATACTAATGACCTGCTGTACCAGGTTAGAGGACATCTAATACTTTGTGGAATCTGAAAGTACCTAATTCATCTTCCAGCTGTTCATGTATCCTCCCCTGTTGTCTGCCTGGGGTCCTGTGCAGATGCGTTTTCCTGAAGGGCTCAGTGGGTTTTACAGGTCTTTCTGCACAAAGTTGATTGCAAGATGTGGTCTGCTGGTAGTTCCTCAGTGGAACGTGTTCTTACGTTAGTGTTGAGGTGGTGAAGTCTAATCTTAACAGGGAGAAAAAAAAAACAAACAAAGCATCCTTGATTCATCAAAAGAAACTTTTATTTGTTGTTTTACAACTGCGTGTTTTAGAGTGTATGTTTTAATTAAATAGGCGCTCTCGAGCTTTAAGATATTGCTTCATTTTCTGGCCAAACAAACTCTTTGTATTGAATGTACAAATGAATTTTGCAGAAATATTCATGGCCAAGGACGTAAAAACAGGAATCAATACAGCAAACAAAAGAAAATTCCAGATGCTTCTCTGTCCTAGTTTTCCTATAAACCTGAAGCCTGTGCAGTACTTCAACATACACTTTTAATCAAAGATAGAATGAAATGTGCACTCAGGTCACTGAAATGAACAAGATGTCTTGTTTCTAAGTTTAATTAAAAGATTTCTTCACTGAATCGTGTTGTACAAAATTCTCATTTGTTTTATGTTTGTTGTAATTAAAAAATGGTCTCCTGTCACGCAACTCTATGGACTTCTCTCTTGAACCTGTATTTTAATCTGTTCAAGGGGATAAGAGGCAAAAAGTAGGACATTAATCTTTCTTAAACAACTTTCTGTTCTTGTGTAGGCATCCAGTTAAATAACAATCTGCTAATTTCCAAAAAAAAGTAGCTTCAGTGAGCATGGACTAACTTTTATTTTCTCACTGCTTCTGTTCACTTTACTGCCCTCTTGGCTTCTTTATGTAGAATTCTACCATCAACTAAATTCACTGAAATATTTTAAACACATATTTCATCGCAAGTATGTGGTTAAATCCCACGAGTTACAAACAGCAGTTAAGTAAGTGTTTATAAGAGCTGCGGTAAGTAGGGATTAGATCGATCTGCCTTGCTGGTTCAGGATGATTCATACGGGGACAGGTCTTTTCTTTGTGCTTCCTCCCTTGTACCACCAAAATTGTGCTCAGCAGCCCAGGAGGAAGGGTTTGTCCTTTGATAGTTGTCGCTGAAAATGTGGTGCCTGGGTGTGCAAAGGTTTTACACGCCTTCAATCCTTGAC
Organism: Piaya cayana; assembly: GCA_013389865.1. Taxonomy (NCBI): domain Eukaryota; kingdom Metazoa; phylum Chordata; class Aves; order Cuculiformes; family Coccyzidae; genus Piaya; species Piaya cayana. The sequence continues at coordinate 100,031 of WAAB01010786.1, forward strand.
ACTCGAAATTGTGCTGGGCTGTCTAGTTAGTCATAGCTTGACAGCCAGAATGGTTTGACCTGTGGGATTCATGGGGGGGGGGGGGGGTTGAGTGATTACAGAGCAAACAGACATCGTGGATACTTTTGGGTTACCCAGTGCTGTGAATTAGATGTATAGCACTTTTATTGGGAAAAAGCAAGTAATGACTTAGTAACTCCATTATTGGTCGCCTGGCCCTGCTTTATTTTACACCTACCTTGACNCCAGGGAAGTGATTGATTCACCTTCCCTGGAGGTGTTTAAGTCACGAGTAGACGAAGTCCTGAGGGACATGGTTTAGTGTTTGGAGGGAATGGTTGGACTTGATGATCCAATGGGTCTCTTCCAACCCGGTGATTCTGTGATTCTGTGATTCTGTGAAACACATACTCCTGCCTTTCAGCACACAGAAGATGAGAGACTTCCTGCACGAGCAGCTGCATCTGAGGTGTAATATTTAACAATCCACAACAGAACTACCTTGCATGAATATACTAGATCATTTTTAGATATCCCTAGCATCCTGTGGCAAGGGCTTCCACAGAGTAATCTGGTTGCCTTTCTGTTTTCTCTGTAACTACACTAGAAATTCTCCGTTGGGCTATTACTACAATACTCTTGAATTCAACGTTACAGGGTATACCCAGACACAAAAGTACAATTCTTTGGAGCAATTAATTAGCATGAATCACAGATGATGCTCTGAGGGCTTCATAAGCAGAAGACAGTTGTGTGGGATAAGCAATAATCTTTGTAAGTTAAATTTCACCAGTTGTGCTTGTCTTTCTTGGAAGTGGCTGAGTGGTGTTGAGTTGTAGGGAGAGAGAGATTTGCAATGTTTATGTCAAGGGAGAAAACAGATGCAAGCGCCGCCAGTACCTCTTCTTCAGGGCCCTGAGGGCTCTGTGAGGTCTGGTTGGCTTTAATTCCTTTAGCAGATGAAGGAAATGAGTTCCTCATAAAAAGTACATAGTTTGTTGGTCTTTAATGTAGATAGAGAAAGCTATGAATACACTGAAGAGACATAACTGAACTCATACAATTCTAAGTGCAATGCCTTTGTTTTCTCTGTGGTTGCTTTTGTTTACTGTTTGTATAAAATTTGGTCCACAGAATTCATCTAGTGGAGAAATCTTCCCCATATCATTTAATTCTCTGTTATACCACAACTTCTTTTCACCTACCACTATACAAACACGCTGCAGGTAGTTCATTAATGCAAAACCAAAAATCCCTCATATTTTCTCAGTGCTATTAGCTTTTCAGCTGTTGTATCACCTTTTATTGAAATTCTGCCAAGTCCTCCAAGCTAAGCAGAGTGAATATACATCAGTAGGGACCTCCAAGAAACATAAGCTATTTCTGTATTTGGCATAGGTTTTTCTGAATCAACTCTGAACAAAGCAGGGTGGTAGAACAATATTGTGGTGTTAGAGGATTTGCATTTTACAGAGGTACATCATGTTTCTTTCCCATTTGTGGTGATTAAAAATCCCAAGTCTCGTTCTATAAAAGAAATACCGTGTTGTCTTGACTCAACTATAGTGTTAAATCTATTTTGGGTACATTATCTGGTAGTTTTAGATTTTCCACTTGATGTTTTTCCTTGTTCTCACTCTCTACCCTCTTTTTTAAACTGTTACACTTGACTCCTCACTAAAAAATGATGATACTTCACTGCAAACTCAAGATATAACTGCCATGGTTATAGAACCATCTCTCTGTCTCCTTACCTGTATCATCAGTTACTGCCTCTCCATCTGTATTCATCCCATGTGATACCCGAATTATCTTATCCCCATTTTCATAGATGAGAAATGAGTAATTGACAGGCTTGTCCATTAGAAGAATTATATGTCAGTGTCACACACCTCCTGCCTTTCTGCCAGAAAATAATGGATAAACTCCCTGGTGTGGGGGTTGAAATTTGTTTAACTGACATTTCCCATTGTCGTTTTCTCTTTCAGACTAACAGCTAAGGCCGTTGCAGTTCTCTTACCAATCCTGGGAAGCTCGTGGATCTTTGGGATTTTGGCTGTCAATGCTCAGGCATTAGTATTTCAGTATATATTTGCTGTTTTCAATTCACTACAAGTAAGTACCTGGTGGGAACGTTGATGGCTACCAAACTGTTACTGAAATCCAATAAATGGATCATTAGTAATGTTTTCACATGCTTTTGTTTATTGGATTGTTCCTATGTTGCTTCCCCTGTCTTTTAAGTCTACGCAGACCATACAGTGCTGGCAATCATTAAGTCTCTGTATGAACAGAACTTTCATCCCACTCCTTAGTGTTTCCAGTAGCAAAAATTAAATAAATGAGACAGTGAGCTTGAGAAATTAAATTCCGTCTTCCAGCACAATGTATCATGGGCAAGATTCTCTAGCAGAGATACTAAAACAATTTTTCAGTGTTAGTTTGAGGCTTCATTACAGAGACTAAATGAATGCGAGTGTAACTTTGAGAGAATGGGGTGGCTTAAGGAGAAAAGTGGAACTTTTCTGCTTGCTGAAAAAACAGCCTGTGACACTTTCATGCTGGCAATTAGATCCTTGTGTTCTTAAGTCACCAACCCAGAAAAGTAGCTCTGCCCAAGAAGGAATGCAAGCATGTGCTCGCCTTTACGTGGGTATTTCAGTAGAGGCATAAATCTTGCAGGTGTTTTATTATTCTTTCCCAAATAATGATTACAAATGGTGAAAACCTTGAACTCTTTAAATCCTTTTCTTATCTCAGGAATAAATGCCACTGTGGTCAGAAAAAGAGTGTGACATAGCTCTCCTGATAAACTGATAAGAAAAGTTCTAACTTTCATAAGTTTGAAAATGTATGTTTGTCTGAATACTCCCCAAGATAAAATAAAATTATTTGGGAGGGAAAAGGGATGGGATCTTTTCTATTTCCATTGGACAAAAAGCCCAAAGATAGCAAAATTCTGTTGTCAAAATTTTCCTAATACCTTGCTTTTCTAATGTGAAAAATAATTATATGTTGTTTCACAAAGAGTATTTCTCTCTGCCACTAACTTTGAATGCACAGACAGAAAGCTCTCTTGTTCTCGTGAAAATAGCATTCCTGCTTCATTTCAGGCAGATGTTTCTCCTTCAGCTCCCCAAAGTTTAGGAGTTACAGCTTTGCAGGAAGAGGTCCAGCCAAGCCTCACAGTAACCCCATGCTGCAGGTTTCTCCACTTTAATGTGGGGCACAAGTTGAACTACTCTTTGATTTTTCATAGATCTCCAGCTACCCAATACCTGCTTTATAGAATAATGTGAGAAATACATAACTGTATTTCATTCTTTATAGTCAGTCTCACCCTTCTCCTTTTATCTCTTTTCAGGGTTTTTTCATGTTCCTGTTTCACTGTCTTCTGAATTCAGAGGTATGTAACCAAGTGAGGTTAAATTTGATGTTGCCATATTCAAGTAACATAGGTCTAAACCAAGAAAATACTTTCTCCATTATTGTTGCATGCTTTGCTACTGATTTCTTTTTCCTTTCTGACATGACTATTAGTGACTTTGTGACTTGTGTTTTGACTCATGCTTGGCATTAAATTCTTTAAAAAAAAATAAATACAGAGAAGAGAAGGCAGCTCAAGACTGAGGGAAAAAGGGCTGGAGGGGCTGAGCAGGACATGGCCTGTGCTGCTGAGGGAGGATGTTTAAATAGTGGGATCAGGATTCACTCTAGCAGTCTGCACTGGGGTGTCCTCTGGTTTTGTTACATCTCCAGTTCCAGAGGAGAATATATTCTCAGCAAACCATCCTTGTGTAAGTTGGTTCTGCAGTCTGTAATGGGGAAACCAGAGTAGAACACATGCCAGGTGTTTTTATTGGTAGGAAATACAGGTTTTCATAATGGGCCAAGAGGCATCTTTTTGCACTGAGGGTGTCTCAGAGTGACTAGGGTAAAGCCAAGGCAAGACTGATGTCAGTGGAGCTCGTGGAGACCATCTGTGCTGGTCCTGGAGCTTGCAGCAATCTCACCTCCCTTAGCAGATAGCAGAAAAAGTTCAGCTACAAGTATTACTGATAACAAAAGTTTCTTATGAAAACCATTTCCAGCACTCTGACAGGGGGATACTGCTCAGTGAACACCTGCAAGCTTTGATTCTCCTGCAGTTTTTTTCTTCTGGATACTGCTCAGTAGCTCTGCCCCATAACCCGCTGCTTCTTCCCACACGACAATATCACTCCAGCTTTTCTGGGGAGATGTTATTTATTAGTATTTGCCAACCTGTTTAGTCTTAGAGCATCGATATGATCTTTGCTACAATCCATTTGGAGAGTCAGGACTGACTATGAAATTCTTAATCTCTATTGAAATCAATCAAAGTTAAGCAGGCAGGTTAAAGGTAAGGAGGAAAAAGATTTCTTTATCCTGTTCTCCCCCAGGCTAAGAAACCTTTATTCCTGCTGTCAAGCTTCAGTTGCCTTACATCAAATACAAATATTTGAATTTCTGTGTTTTCCCAGGAATCTCACGAGAAATGAAATTCAGAAACTTTTCAGAACTTTTATCTTCAAAACCCAGTTCACATATAGCTAATGTGAACTGTAATTTCTGGAGAGCAGGTCTTACTGGCTCCCTCATATGCTGTGCCTATCTAAAATACTGTGAGAATTCTTGAGAATTTCAGTCTTTCAGTTTTACCATAGAACTAAAACTCAGATACTATAAGGTAAAAAATCTGCAGATATTTCCAAGTGGCTGGGTTAAAAAAAAAAAAAAAGAGGGAGAACTTTGTTGCCACTCTACCTGGACAAGAAATGCACACACCTTCTAATGAAGCAGAAAAGAATGAGTTTGACAGGGACCCACCAGCCTCTCCCGCAGCACCTGCCCAGTGTCACCCATGGCAGCTCAATCATTGAAGCCCCTCCACCTCCTTCAGCAATCTGACTCTGCCACTCCTAAATTGCAATTTTCATCTTTATTACTGCAATTTAAGCTTCTTATTTCCTGATTTAGCTACTAGGTATTTAAAGAATAGATAATTCCCTTCCTCTCCTCAGGAAAGACTGTAGGACTTACCCTGTCTGGGAGGATGGGACAATCCAGATAATATAAAGATGTTGCCAATGATGGAGAAATAAGTGAAGTTATACAATGCTTTGTGTTGAAAGTAGGAGTACTTGAGAAGTAAAGTTGAATTCTATTATAAGAATATGAGTAAAAAGAAGAACGTAGGAATAGATTGCTTACTGTTTCTTTAATACAGTCAGGTTAATGTGGAGGAAAGATAGTGGGGAACTATAAGCTATACCTGTGAAAATAAACACAGCTTTTTCAAAAGAAATCTTCTATCTGGTTTCATTTATTCCCAAAAGGTTAGAGCTGCCTTTAAGCACAAAACCAAGGTCTGGTCCCTTACCAGCAGTTCAACTCGCAATATCAATGTGAAACCCTTCAATTCAGACATTGTAAGTATTCATCTTTCTTTTTGTTGTTTCATTTTTGGGTTTGTTTTTTTTTTTTTGCTATTGTATTTTGTACTTGAAAGTGTTCCACACTAAATTCTTTCAGAAAGAATTGGACATATGAAGGCACGAGGGGTTTTTGTCACCTAAGCTAATACATGTTGTTGGCAGGTGGAATCAGCAAGCAGAAAGTTGCAGCTGCAATATCTGTCTTGAAAGCACAGGGCAAAATTCTGTTTTCTGGTAAACTATAAAATAAAAGTAAACAAAGGTTTATGAACTCTGGAGTAGAGACCAATGAAACTGTTCCCACCAGTCGTAATGGACTTAGTAATATGCTTTCAATCAGCATTTTGCAAATATATTTGCCTGATGATGATGGCTTTTTGATAGGGCACTTTTACATTTAAGCCTGAGGAACAAAGTCTTTAACAAGCCAACATGTGAATATGTTTTCCCAGCTCTCTTTAAATTGTCTTGGAGGAAAAGACACTTGCTTTTATAAAGAACCAGACTTCTCCAGTGATAGGTATTAGTAAGAGATTGCTGCCAATCACTTCAGATCCTAGCGATAATTGTTTAAAGATCCTTTATGGCATGTGCTCTCAGGACTCCATGACAACACTGTAATGTAAATAGATGCTTGCAAACTTTTACTTCATCCAGACAAGAGCGCTTTAGCAAAATAAATCAATCCATTTGCAATATTATTTTGTTTTCCAGATGACTGGGAACAGGCCAGGCACAACCCCCACGAAGCTGAACACCTGGGATAAAAGCACCAATTCAGCCAACCGCATTGATTTATCAGCCGTCTGACAGTAAAACCAGCTTCTCAGTGAAAATCAAGCCATACATTCAGGACCTCTGACACAGCGCCCACCAGTTCTTTTCTCACTGTCAATACCAGTAGGAAACTGCTTTTTTAAACACTACCTAATAAATTGGAAATTGCCATGTTGTTTTGTTGAGCAAATAGCCCTCATCTGCTTGCCTTCAGTGGTGTGATCCATCCTACCGCTTGGCTACTAGCAATAGCTGTAAAAATAACTAGCACAAATATACACTGGATGGTTTTGTCAGCAGTGATGAAAACACTAAGTATGCAAAAAGGGCTTATTGCTATCTGAGTCATTCCAGCTCCCAGAACTGAGGAAAGGCAACATACCTCTGGAAAGATGGTTTTTTGCACTCTGAAATGAAATGCTTCCCATTGTGATGTTGTAATAGGGCTATTCTGGTCTTGCTGTGCCACTCTCTGTTTACATTTATTACCTTACATAATCCAATTATTGAAGTGAAGCTTATTCAAAATGCATAGTGTGGTGATTAATTTAAATGCTACAAGGGGACCAGGAGTTGAGGAAGAAGCAGGTTCCAGCTGCTTAGCTCCCAGCGTGGCCGTGAAGTTAGCAATGCTAATATTCACGTATGTCTCCATGCACATAAACATGCAGCATATGTAACATGTAACTCTCCTATACGTGGCCTATTAACATGCTAGATGTTCCTGTTTGCACAGTATCTATGAAAGATCAGTTTCTAAGGTTATCCTATAGCAGGCCACAGCAGTTTGATCACCGATCTGTGTCTGCTGACATATTGCAATCCGAAGTATTCGTATTTCTTTGCCTGAAGCTTTTGGATGCAATCAACAGCTGTCCGTCAAGTGCCTTTTGCAAATGCACTATAGCTTTTGGAAATCAAAACCTGGCACTGTGACTTATCTTTCTCCTTTTACTGGTCAAATTGAGACACTGAATTCCAACCGCAAAAATGTATCATAATGATATACTGTGAAGACAGCCAGACTACAGGTCCGTCTACGTATTGTTACCTACAGACATCTTTTAAATGAGTCACTGCAGAGACTTTTGTGGTTTGAAACTCTGCTCGGCACTTAAGTGTCTTTAAGGAGGAGAAAACCTCTGTAATTTTTCTTTTGACCAGTGTTTTGCAGGTTCTCAGAAGTGATGTGTGGAGCACAAGGAAGGTGCAATCTTCGTTGTGCCAACAATGCAGTTTTCCAGCTGGAGGTGCAGCAGGCTAGAAGCCCTGGAGGTGATCAGAGCTCCTCAATATATGTCTTGCTGCAGGACTTTCTCAGCAGCCAGGTGCTCTGATGCAATTTCCAAAGATGAGGCCACATCGTAGGGTGTCTTTGCAGCCACATCTCCTTCTCCTCAATTCATCCGTGTTTGCAGCAGCTGGTCTCCCTAGCAGAACAGGTCTACTGCTGTGCAGGAATCACCTAAGTAATTAGCCTTCCTAATACACTGGCCTACAAAAACACTACAAAAGGAGGGAAATATGCAAATGTTCGACCTCATTCTTTGCCAAGATATTTTGTGCTTTGGCTATTTTTTTTTTTTTTAAATCTTTTGTCCATGTGTCCTTCCTGCAATGTTCTCTTTCAGTTCGGACCAATGTTTTCCCCTCCTCCCCTTCCTGACTGAGATTTGCTTGTGTAGTCACCAAACTGAAACCCATCAGGCTGCCCAAGTTTGTTTGTGGCTATAAATCAAAATACTCTACCACAATTATCTTGTTTTCACCAGACATATGCTGGATTATTTTTTCAGCTGGAACAAAGCAGAATGTGACATATATCACACATATATGTGCATGAATCATATAGGCTTCCTGGCTTCTGTTTCCTATTGCTAAATAATTGAAGTTGGTGAGAGCTAGCTCAAAGTTGGGTCAGTAAAAGCTGAATACCTAAATGGTTATGTCTTTATTTTGGCTTTTGTGTGTGGCTTTTCTACATGGGACTGTTTTACAGCTGTGCAAATACATGGGCTTTTCTTGGCCTGAGAATGATTTGGGTCTTTTTCCCCAAAAATATACAGTAGAAGGAGCCCTTGGAATGTATGGAGGAGACTGTAACAGAACAGTACTGTGATAACAGAATTCACTGTTTGTACCATGTGCAGACAACATGTTTAACCATATTTTTTTTTATACTGGAGCATGTGCGGTTTTTTGTTGTAGATTTTTTTTTTTTTACACTGTGACCATGGATATAGATGGAAACCCTCCTTGATCATTTCTCTTCTAATCATTGTATTATAGCACAAACAGTTCTGCGAATGAACTAGACTGCAGATGAAAGCTTTGTTTAGAAAGAAAAAAAAAATCTTAATTTGAATGAATATTCCCCTGTGCACAATTTTCATTGCCTGCATTTCCTCCTCTGCTGCTGTAGGTTGGTAACCTATGTCACTGCCCGAGGTCTGTTTGGAAAAAAAAACAAACCCAACATCCAAATGACAGGACAAAATGACCATAGTATAAGAAGCTCAATCTCTTTTTTATCCAAGTAAAGTTATCCAACTTTAAATTTGTTCACTAAATTTGTTCACTAAAAAACTAAGCATGAAAATGGTTTGGGTTTTGTACTTTAGAATGTGACAGGGATGTATTATATATTGCGGGAGCATTTATTATCTTGTATCTGCCGAGATCCACTGTGGATAAGCTGGATCCCATATTTTCACTTATAGAAGTTACTTGTAATGAAGCAGTTTATCTTGTTGTTTATGTTACTTGAGGTTAGGAGTTAGAATGCTGTATTTATAATATGAGGCTGGGAATGGGGTTTCTTCTGTTTCCGATAAACTGATAAACTCCATAAAGTACAAATGTGTTCCACTGCCACCTAAGTCCATTCTTTTTGTTTCATTCAATGTTTTTCTGTTGTTACCGAATGCAGAAAATGTACCGAATAAGAAATGCTCAAATGAATCTTTAAACAATCTCCTCCTGTCCTTAGTCTTTTGAAACCTGAAAATCCTGCGGTTTATTTATGGGCTTGTATATAGCAGCTACTGCAATATTTTCTTTTTGGGGACAGCATCATTTTGTCAATGGTATGAAATCTTAATTGAATGAGATGTAAGTCTTAAAGCAGGTAATGTAGCAAGAACAACTTTGCCAGTAAGTAGTAAAATAATTTAGTTTTGTTGTTTTTTCCCTCTGAATAAATAAGAAATCTTAATTTCCTAGAAGACTCCTGTATTTGTGCAAATTATTCTTTTGACATGGGTTATAAACAACTGCATAACAATTTTGGTTCCCTACATCANGTAAATGACATGTTTTCAAGGTTAAAGTTAGTTTTATCATGATTAATAGGCTGCCAGCTCCCTCCTTCGTGTTGCATATCTGTGTAGTTGTGGTGCGGTGATGATGGGAAGTTAAATAGGAGGGGAATTATGTGATGAAGAATAACCAGAGCAATTATATCCTGCAAAATTAAAGACTGGAATTTAGATGAGAACGGTGTTTCATCATCCTTCAGTATCCATTACAAAGAAACCTTCCTCCCTTTGTAGCAAGGCGTATAGAAAGGATGCTTTCTTGCTATTCTGTGAAATGCAAAGGGTATTTTTTATAACATTTATCATTCATGACAGAATAATAAATTAGATCATTTTGGCACAGGTTTACATCATGTTTGCTTTAAAAAATATTTTTGTTACATCTGTGTTGTGCTTGGATGTCACGGTGTGGGATGTCATGGACAGTTATTGCTGTAATTGCCCCCATTCACCAATTTTCTTTCTCGATAATCCCATCTGTTCTTGGAATTCAGAGGCCATTTTTCATCTTGTCAAGGGCGATTACGATACAAAATGTACCACTGACATCAGCATATTCACCAGGTGCTGACACACGACACAAATATTGAGCCATAAGGGTGGCTTTTAGATATTGTTCAGCACATCTTTCCCAAACAGCTTCCTTGACCAGCTGTTAATTTTTCTGGGGTAATTCTCAATAAAGCAGCTTCAAGCTGTCTAATTTACCTGGTCCGGAGGCAACTGAAGTTTCTCTCCCTATGTTATTTGCTGTGGTTACTGTACACAAGCAGGCTTAATTGGACATTGTATGTGTTAATTTAAGCATGCACCAAGCTAAGCATTTGCGTATCTCTGTTTACAAACATAGAATAATGCACAGAATAGTTCAAGCAAAATAATCATAATACACTATTTTAAAAAATTAAATAAAATGAAGCACAATGAGCAGCTCTGTCACTGCAAAAGCCTTAAGTTTTAGTTTGTGCTGATAATATTCTGGAGGGAAATGCATAACAAAACAAAACAAATTTTACACTTCCAAAGTGCCTCAAGTTGAGCAGCAAAGATCAAATCCTCCGTGGAAAATCTGGGTCCAATATACCAGGATTCTGACAACTTAAAATTAATATTCTGTTGACTATAGCATGTTTCCTTCTGGCATTTTTGTCTCAGATTCTGCACAGGTCAACTAAATGTGAGCACATCTTCTCACTTAGCTGGTCACGTATCACTAATTTGTCATATTTTACCATCTCCAAAAGAAAAGGAAAAAAAAGGAGGGGGAATATATGAGCATGTGTTCACAAAAGAAAAAGGACAAAGCTCAGTCCTCATATTGACCCATGAGACTTTCATACTCTCTGCTGATGACTGCGTGGGAGGCTTAAGGATGTGAGACTTAGCCCCTGTGAATATTTGCACAGTTTTCAGCAGCAGCAGCAGGAAAGGACATAACTGTCTAATAAAAAAAGGTATGTGGACTATGTTTCACAATGGGTGAGCTGAATATTCTGCATTGAGATTGTGCACAATGCATTATGATCTCAGCTGTGTGGTCAGGTGAATGCACTGCAAGTTCTCCCATGAACCCCATGATGCAGGCGTATCTTCCATTCTTATGTTTTTATATACCTAAAAGGCTGCTCAATATTGCCTGCTAATGACAGCAACTCAACATACAACATGACAAAAGGTCTAGAATTAGTTCTTAAAAGTCAGGCTATCCATTATTTGGTGATGTTATAAACAATTTTTTTATACCTTCAAACTAAGGGGATATCAAAACTAGTGGCTGATTGTCACCTGGCAAAGAATTACTTCAACGTTGGGAACTCTCAAGCACTTGCCTGAGCTGCTACCGCTCATCAGGTTTTAGGAACAGTGTCCAATCACTGTCTGAAAAAGAACAGTTTATTAAAAATGTCAACAATTCTGTTGTGCCAATGGTACAGAGAGAGGTATAGATGTGCAAATGATGTGCATTGTGCAGAGAAGGGAATAGCTTGAGTAAAATGTTGATAATACTAGAAACTAATAGATGAAAACATGCTAGTGTGAAAGAGCCATATCTGTAGATCTCACATCCAGAACAAGTATTGGTGTTGTGTTAATACTGACAGTCATATCTCCTTGGATTATGTATCTCTTGAATACAGTGGTTATATACACACAGACACAAATCTCTGCTGAACAGAATAAAGTTTTGAGTAGCTTCAGTGATTCTTTGGAGCAAATTTGCTGTAGAAAGCACTGTAGAAAGCATTTAGCTGCTTTAAGTTGCCCAAACCAGCTATGGTGGCTCTGGTGATGGATGCGGTTCCGGAAACCCCTTCCCACATCCACTTTCGTCGATTTTTGTTACATTGACTGTCCACAGGGCAGCACCACACAGCGATTCTCACCAAGACCCTGGGAGCATTACAGCTGCTCTAAGGTCCACTCAAAACCCCATGAGACTTTCCTGCTGCCAGCCTGGGGTGGAGTTCAGCCTCACCTGAAGTGTTCGTGCGGCACATTGCATCCCCAGCCACGCACATGCAGAGATGCAGGGCCAGACAGACGAGGCCAAAGGATGACCCCTGAATTCCTATCAATAAAAGCTTCATCATTACCTCATTAAATGTGCAATCCTCATATACAGACCTGTGCTCCCATCCACCATATGGGCACAGTCTGTATTGTATTACCTGCGTTACCCTTTCACTGCTTATATCATCTTCAGGAGTGATCCTCCCTCAGTTAAAAAGAGTGATTGTCCCAGAATTGATGGAATTTGCATCACTTACATTTTGCAGGGGAGAGCACAGCATTTCATTCTACAGCACCACTGCAGAGCCAGGATATATTACATACCTCATACTTTCTTGCCACAGTGCAGTTGCTGCTTCTTTCTGTAATGCTGTCAGGGAACTTCCTCTCTCTCAAAACCATTAAGGAAAATGAATAATCACAGAAAAAAATCATGTCAATGCATTTATCACACACAAAAAACCACACCAGTGAAGCAGTGTGGTCTTTTATTTTTTTTTCCAGAATCACCCAGAGTACCACAAATCTAGATTTCTGCACTCTGTTGTATGAAGTAACTGGGGAAAAAAATGTGTGAAAGTCACTTTCCACTTGTCTGAAGGGCCTCCAGCGTACAAGGCATTTCTGTCAAAATCAGTTATTATTTACACTGACTGAATCGCCTGTCTCAGACACTCAGTGCAGGATACATTTGTGCTGCAAAATAAAATAACTCCTGCTGTGCTCTGCCATCTTAAAAGCAGAGCTTATCTGGATGAGAAGAACCGCTTAGGAGGATTTCAGTGGACAATTAAGGGTAGTATTTGTGCCATGATTTCAAGAAAGTTACTCCTGCGAGTAGTTTCATAGAATCATAGAATCAACACGTTGGAAAACAACCTACCAGATCATCGAGTCCAACCATTCCCATCATTCACTAAACCATGCCCCTCAGTGCCTCATCCACCCATCTCTTAAACACCCACAGGGAAGGTGACTCAACCACCTGGGAAGCCTGTTTCAGTGCCCAGTGACCCTTTCAATGAAATTTTTTTTCCCTAATGTCCAGCCTAAACCTCCCCTGGAGGAGCTTGAGGCCATTCCCTTTCTTCCTGTCCCCTGGCACTTGGGACAAGAGCCCAGATCCCTCCTCTCCACAACCTCCTTTCAGGTAGTTGGAGAGAGCAATGAGGTCTCCCCTCAGCCTCCTCTTCTCCAGGCTAAACACCCCCAGCTNGAAGATTTCACTTTGAATCCACAGCAAGTGAAATCAAAGGAACTTAAGAAATCAAATTTTCTAGACTATCAGCATACTAGAGCTATGGGAGGAGCAGGCTCTACAAGCCCAAGCACTGAAGAGCCTGGAACTCCAGCACTTGCTGCCTTCTGCAATTACAGCTCTGCTCTGGGGCTCAGACTTGGATGACTGCAACACATAGATGCCTAACGGAGGTCCCTAAAAGCCTGGTACATGGAGAGGGACTTGCCTAAAGCAACTGGTAGAAAGCATGAGGCAAGGAACACATCGTTAGTCCTGTTCCCTGCAAGCACAGCGGTCTTGCATTCAGGCTGAAGGAAGGTTCTGTGCCTTGGGAAGGCTCCTCAGCCCTGAGACAACCTCCTGCAGCCGTGCCCAGAGTAGCACATCACTCACACACCCTGTATCCTGCTCTGCTGTCCACTTCCTCCAGCCGCACAGATCCCTCTACAGAGCACGTGCGTGTGCTTGCAGAGCCAACTTTGTGAAATGACAGCCTATCCCTCCCCTGTAGCTCTTTCATTAGCCATAACTCGCAATGACAAACAAAACATTTTGTAGAGCAACTTTTAATAACCTCTTCCTGTAAGAGAATGTTTGGTCTAATGAACACCTAACTGTTCTTTCTGCAAGAAAAACACAGTTCCTCCTCGACGTGCATCAGTACAATAATTTAACATGGAAAGAAATATCAGATAATTTTCTTCCTACATATCCAAAGCTTTTCATTTAATAGAGCTATTTTTCAGATAACAGCCTCAGTAATGGCACTAGAAGAAATGCTTATTGGGAAGCTCAAAACAGCTAAACTCTAGTTTCTTCACATGTACTATAATTTGTGAAACACTGTACTTTCCGAGATGAGAAAGTAAGAATTTAAGAGACAGAGTTTAAGGAGAAAAAAACAACAATAACAACAAAAATACTCGGAAAACTACCACACAAAATGAGTGGTACAAAGGCAGCCTTCAGCCAAAACCTTTATTTGGGCCAAGGACCACAGGTAACAACTTATTGTATCGTATACAAGCAATGTGCATAGTATGTACTGCATATATATATATATCTGCAAATCCTCCCCGGTTGCCAGTACAGTAGGAGCTTGGCCAAAAATATCTAATTTCAGTCAAGAAACATCCCTGCAGAAATAGCTGTACATACAGGGTCTGCTGACAGGTCACAGTGTACATTAACCCCAACCCTCACAGGGGCAGGGGTGATGGGGAGCACTAAAAGGAGCAATATTTACTTTTTTTTGCTAAATAAGAAATTCCCATAAACTACAGCAGAGTTTGTCACCTGCTGTCTTGGCCAAAGCCACTCTTACTCCTTCAAGTTATTCCTTCTTATACACAATAACAGTGATACTAAAACATAATAACACATCACTGGTATAACCAGGCCCTTTCTGCTCCTGTCTAAATGAGATGCAAGCCCTCTATCATCCATACCATAACTGTTTCTAAAACTATTTTACTTCTATCATTGATATAGAGTCACATAAACACAGAGCTCCTGCCCACACTGATTTTTTTTTTATAGTCACTTGTGTAGTCACTCCCCAAGCCTTCTCTTTCACTTATCTGATGTTACCTCTTCAATTGAAGCCAGAGCAAATGTCATGAACTATAGGTTCATCTCTCCTACATGGCCTACAGATACTGCTGCTTTGGGACTGGGTCAGGGAAGAGGTTGTGCTAAGTCCACTTCTAAATTCTGCTTTTTCTTTGTACAGGTGGTGGATTTTATATAATGAAATTAATTACGAGTCAAATTTTATTTGTCTAGGATGTATGGGGTACTCAGTCTCTGCTTAAGGTAATAAGCTACGTTCAGAGGTCTTGTTCCCTCCTTCATTCTTTCAAGCTGGCTATTTCCATTCCTACTAATTCTCTTTCAGAGTATTTAACTCCTCAGGCATTTATTACTTGGTCTTGCTGGCACTTACATCAGATACTGAAAATGTTCATTACTGCAATTTTACTTCTTCCCCTTAATATTTGCATCTGACATTACTCTGGCTGGGGAGAACGAGTTTACGTGATAAAGAGAAATTTTTGGCTATCTATAAAGTCCAGGTACTAAGTGCCTTATTTGTAAACACTCATTTACAGAAATCCATACTTGGCCCAGCGTTTTCTGAAAATATTCTCTCCATGAGCCCAGGCAGCTTTGTGAAGTAGCCCCTGAAGTGCTGTGAATTGGTGTCAATTAAGTTATGGCAGCTCGTGCCACCTGATGGTCTGTGTCTGGCTGACTTCTCTAGCAGCAAATAACAGGCTCTGCAGCCCTGCTGAGGGCTTTAATTCAGGTCCTTACCTCCCTTCTCTGCTGTTTGGCTCCATTCTGGGCTGGCTTGGTTTTCTGATAACTCAGCAGCTGCTTGAATTTCACTTTTGGTGCCTCCCTTGCTTTTATGTTTCGAATGTGGCATGGGATGGATGCTGGGGCTCTGACGACACCAACTTTTGTGCGAGGTATTTTTCTCATACAGGTCAAAGGCATAAACTTATAAGCAGCTGATGTAAATTTATGAAAACTGGTTCTCTAATGATAATTAGTAGTGCAAAATCATAGAATCACCAGGTTGGAAGTGACCCACCAGATCATCGAGTCCAATCCGTCCCTTAAACCCCTCCAGAGATGGTGACTCAACCATCTCCCTGGGCAGCCTGTTCCAGTGCCCAATGAAACTTTCTGTGAAAATTTTTTTCCTAATGTCCAGTCTGAACCTCCCCTGGTGGAACTTAAGGCCATTCCCTCTCGTCCTGTCCCCTGTCACTTGGGAGAAGAGCCCAGACCCCTCCTTTCCAGAACCTCCCTTTCAGGTAGTTGCAGAGAGCAATGAGGTCTCCCCTTAGCCTCCTCCTCTCCAGGATAGACACCCCCAGCTCTCTCAGTCATTCCTCATAAGGCCTGTTCTCCAGCCCCTTCACCAGTTTTGTTGCTCTTCTCTGGACTCACCCCAGAGCCTCAACATCCTTCTTGTGGTGAGGGGCCCAGAACTGAACACAGGATTCGAGGAGCGGTCTCACCAGTGCCGAGTACAGAGGGAGAAGAATTCCCTGGCCCTGCTGGTCACACCATGTCTGATCCAAACCAATATGTCATTGGCTTTCTTGGCCACCTGAGCCACTTATGCTTTGCCCCAGAAGTTTCTAAAGCCCTTTGTAAGCAGTAGCACAGAAAGTCCAAGCACTGGGTGCAGTTCTCTGCTGTCCCCCGTACCACACAATGGGCACAGGCAAGGGGAGATGAACTAACTCCTGTAATGAAGGTTATTTCCCCCGTTATTTTTCAAAAATCAGAAGATTACTGTGGGAATGTGGCCTCATGCAGGCCCTGGTCTACAGCCTTGACTCGAAGCAGGCTTTACTTGAATGCTTCATACTGCCGCTCTGCAACTTAGTTTCTCTCTCTCTGCTTCCTCATTATCTGCAAGGGCGCAGCAAACAAGAGGATTTATCTGAAGCAGAAAACAATTGATCCTGAGATGCATGGCATTTGGATTTTCCTTCCCTTAGATATGAACAGCTGTAATTCACTGCATTTTCATCCAAGACGCAGAACATTCTTGGACAACAGCACGAGCACTGGTGCTGCTCCCTGAGTCTGCCTTGCTCTGATGGCAGGTCAGCAGTCTCCATGGCAACCGAAACTAGGAGCAGCACTTAAAATTGATCTTCTTATTAATAATTTCATTGGTATTCAAGAGAAATAAAGAGGCTCCTTACTGAAGGATATGTCAGGGCTCCTCTGACACGAGCTACCAGAAAACCATCTTTTAATTAGCAACTTGCCCTAGACTAGCAATACTCCAGCTTCAGCCACCGGTTGGANTAATTTCATTGGCATTCAAGAGAAATAAAGAGGCTCCTTACTGAAGGATATGTCAGGGCTCCTCTGACACGAGCTACCAGAAAACCATCTTTTAATTAGCAACTTGCCCTAGACTAGCAATACTCCAGCTTCAGCCACCGGTTGGACTGGATTGCCTTCAACTGCTACCAGAGACCAGAGCTTTCCTGGTCTACATTAGTCCTCTGTGGGCTCTGGTCAATAAGGAATTAAGTGTCACTGTTCTAGGAGCTGAGGTAACATACTAATAAGTGTGACAGAAATGCCATGATGGATGCACTAGATGATGAATGCAGTAAACCCCATCGCACCTCAACCAAAAATTAATTCACTTTTCTTGAACAGTTAATAAGATATCAAGAGAGTTAATGACAGAGCAGTAAACTGCGCTAATCTGTGATGAGTATTCTCTTGAATTGTTTCGTGTGCTGTTTGCACAATGCTTACTTGCTATTCATTATTACTATTATAAACAGAAACAACGCCACTGATGACAGTTGTGTTTAGGAGCCAGCATGAAATGGGGCTGAATAAACAAAAGGTAATAGCTGGCCTCCCCACTGGAAAGTACAATGGATGTGGAAGGGCAGTGCACAAACTCAGTGAACAATAAAGAGTAAAAATCTTTCTTTTGCAATATGGCTTCCCCTGACTTTGCTGGTCCTTGTGCTGACACTATGGTTAGTAAGGAGTGTCTGGAAGTGGCTTTATAACCCATTTTTATTACTTAAAAATATTTCTATAATGCAAGTTTCTAAAGGTCAGAATCAAAAGCAGAAACCCACAGTAGTGGTGGCTCGATGTGTGCTTAAACTTTTGGGGTCATTTTCCAGAAAAGTATATAGTCTAAAGGGATGTTCACACTGCCACAAGTGATGGAAAAGATGACAGGAATCCAGAGCAATAGCAGAAAGACTTTGGTTTGTCCAGTACGTTAATTATATTGTTTGAAAGAAAGAAACAATCATCTACCGAAAGATAGTGAAGGAACAAATAAACCTACTACCTAGCAACTTCTTTTCAAAACATGACCAAGAAGTCTGACTCCATGTAATGTTTCAGTTTGTGTAATTGTAAGACAACTATGAAATCAATTACAATATCTTAGTCTTATTTCTCTCCTAACAGGACTGAAAATGCACTATTAAAATTTAAATCCAGGGATTACCAGGGAATTGAGAACTTGTGAAGGATGCACTTGACATGATTATTTAATATCCAGGTTAAATAATCTGGCCCTGGATTTGGTCCTAGCCCCAAGCCAGGTTTCTGAACTGTTACTCCTGTAGGCAGTTGAGGAAGAGACACAGGGGGAGCAGAAAGCAAAGAAGAAACTGTTGCTCTGCAGAGCAAGCAAAGTAAGGGTTCAGTTCTCCAAAAAGTAGAAGACAGATATTTAATGTATAAACCCATCCTGAAGTCTGGTTTTCCTGCTTAATATTTGTGGGTGGGGTTTTTTCTGCCTCTCTTCTCAGCACTTTTTGCACAGAGCAGCTCTCTGCATGGGTCGTTTCAGAGCCCGCTAGTAACAGTCTTCAAGGAACATTTAAGCATCTTCTTCTGGAAGCTGTTCTTAAGCAGAGCCTTAGGGCAGGAATCCTACCCAAGGATCCCTCCCTCCACGCTAGGGTTCCCAGCTGCATTCAGCATCAGTGAAAGATGATTTTTGGTACTAATAGCAGTAAGCTTTGATCAGGCCTCAATTCACATCAGTATCACTGACAAAAGCCCTCTCTAATTTTTAGTATAGAAGGGAAAGACAACATGGTAAAAAAACCAGACATAACAGTCAGAATGAAGACAATAAAAGGCTTTTCCCCTGCTTCTTCTACAGAGTACAAATAGTTCCCAAATTTATTTTGTAATATAAAAAATAAACCCAGAACAAAAGATAAAAAAAGAATCTTTAAGATTTACCAGCTGTTATATTATTCAGTGTTCCTGGACTGGAAAAAGATAGTCTTTGTTTATGATCTAGATTATAGACAAGAGCTGGGAACAAAGTAAACAGAATAAGAAACGTCATTTTATATAAGGAAAGTGGTAAAAAAAAATCGCATTTGTTATCTTGCTCAAATCAGCCCAGTTCTCTTACAGAAAAGGCAACATTTACACTCAGCCTTCTGAGGAAAAGTAGGTAAAAAAGAAAAATAACACATGAAAGGTGGTTGAAATGAAAAAGAATGTTTTTCCCTCCCTTCTGTCTGAAAGGGCAAACTGAGGGAAGCTGCTGTTCTGCACTCAGCACGTGCCTAATTTTATGTAAGCACAGGTTTCCTAGAGGAGCCAAGGAGGCTGCAGCCCTTCTTTTTCTCCCAACTCTTGCTGCCTGGTGAAGCATGTCTCCTTCTAATACTGTGATGCTGAAACAGACACAGGCAACCCAACTCCACCATCCAGGCTAGAATAACATCCACCTCTTTTCCAACACATGTTTAAATCTAAATGAAGTTAAGATGTTAAAGCAATGCAAAATGAAGACCTGCCTAGTCCAGGACAAGAAATGGGTCTACGCATATCTAGGTAGCACTTGACCATGCAAAGGGAAGTGTTTAATGTTAGGTACATGCATGACCGCTATGCTAGTACTTAGGATAGAATGAGGACAGCGTCCTTTAGATAAAATGAAAATTTACCTATATCATTCATCTAAAAGCTTGTGTAGCTATTGGTCTTTCTATGTAAGTCACTCTACTCAAACCAAAATGTGTCTATTACTTATTTTCAAGCAGTCCCACTCACAGATCAAACTCTTTATAGACCCTAATTCTAGAAATACATGAAAGAGGCAACATTTACCTTTTTGTTCTCCTCCGGATAAACAGATTTTACGAGATAAATGGACTGTAATAAATTATATGTTTAGTATTATTACCTTGGTTGCCTTTTTTTGCTATTATTTCTGATAAAGTTGGAACGTTTTTTCCTATTTTCTAGTTGCTGCCTGCTATAACGTGGTAAAAATTTTCCTTCCTAGAATTTACACCCTTAGGATATTTGTCGCTGATAAAACCCTTTCTGTTACAGTTAAGAAGAATTAAAGACAGACCCAGCAGAACATAAATGAGTCATATACATCGCTGTCAGAGTCTGTCTAAGGAGTGATTTGTGACTACCCTTTCTGCGCTTCTCATTCAGGGAGGAATCATTAGAAAAGATTTAATCAAGAAAAAGTAATGAACTTTATAGAAGCTAGCCAGACAAATGAGAAAATTACTTGACTTCTGTTAAAAGATGCTGGGTTTCTTGAGCTAGACCCTACATTTTTTATTGAGTTAATATAACCTCAGCTGTCTATTTCATCTGGATTCCTGTTTCCCAGCTATAAGTCAAACTGTAAGTCAAATGCAAGTCTGCTGTTATTTAGAGATCTCTATATGTGCATAGGTATATATCTGTAAGTGTACATACCTACTTTTAGTACTCATATATTTGAAAATCTGAGTTATTTTGGCCCTAATATCAGACTTTTTAACCTGCAATCTTGCTGCAAACTGCAAATTCAGATCCGTTCTGGCTTTGAAATATCACGATGCCTACAAAAGGGACATGGTTTAGTGTTTGATAGGAATGGTTGGACTCGATGATCCAGTGGGTCTCTTCCAACCTGGTGATTCTGTGATTCTATGAAAGCTGCCAATACTTAAACATTTGTGGCTTTTTAGAAGAAATGAGTCTTAGGAAGATCAACAGCAAAAGAGAAACAACACTAATTGGCACACTGCAGCCTGGAAACTATTGGTACCAGAATGAGCACTGATTCAGGCGATGACAGAACTAATGAACCCAACACCTGAGAAGGAATACCCGTCTCAAGGAGATAATTCTGGTTGCTAGACCTGGTTATGTCCTTGCATGAGATAGCAGTGTTGCTCTTTTGCTTCTAGAAATGCGAGGGCTGTCCTGGTGCACTGAGCACATGGACACTGCCCATCTAATATCTACTTTGAAGTAGCAGAAAGAATCCAGCCTAGGGAATTTATAGACACTGCATGCAATGCAGGCATCGAAGGCATCAGTTAGTGATTTAGATGGGGACATGCACTCCTAGGAAGGTTATTCTCTCTATGGGTAGTTGGTACTACACCTTTCAGATTGGTCAGTCCTTGAGTGGAAAGGGCAGGTGGCCCAAACTGTGCTGAGTGAAAACAAAGCTTCTGAAATACCAAATATTATTCAGAAGAGCCAAGCAGAGACATTATAAGGCTAATTTCCCATTTAGTAGGAGTATGGACAGAAGCTGGGCATTTATCCCAGAGGTGAAAAGCCAGTATCACGGTTGAAAATTTACTCTGTTTACTCCTACATGCTAATGTACCTCAACACTACGTGGACCAGAGCACATTTGGTGCTCTTATAGTCTCCATCTCATCCTGCTTAGCCAGAAGTACTCTCTGTTCAGCTTTTGTGTTCTAATTAGGAAGTTTACTGGTCAATTAAGTATTCAGGAAGGAGCATTTGATATGTGAGTGAGGAATAATTTGGCTGCTGTGAAAGCCAGTTAACATACCCACCCACTCCATTTGTTTTCAGGAAATGGAATGTACAAAGATGCAGGCCTTGTTTGCTTCCACCTCATTTCTGCATTCACAGCATATGCTTGGGTGTAATCACTGAAAATCATCACAGAAACTGAACAGATATTTTTTGTGGTGAAAAAAAAGAAAGAAAACCCAGGACCATTTTTTTTTAAAGCTAACACCAAAAATTACGCAGCCAGTTAAAAAGCCACAATGGAATGACAGAAGCTGTTTCATAAGAAATCAATATCAACAGTCAGAGAAATGCAAGAAGGTTCCAATGTTACTTGTGTAGCACCACCGATTTAAAAATAAATTCAGAATGATAGAATAGTTTGGGTTGGGACTTTAAAAATCTTCCAGTTCCAATTCCCCTGCCATGAGCAGGGACATCAGATTGCTCCAAGCCCCATCCAGCCTGGCCTTAAACAAGTCCAGGGATGAGGCAGCCACAGCTTCCCTGGGCAACCTGAGAATTTTAAATGAGTATATACACAAAATTGGAATCAGATGCACAAGAGTGATAAATAATGACCACAACTATGGTACCTGAATTCTACTGTGTTTCTTTCTCTGACCATCTTTGTGGATCTTCTGTGGAAATTCTGAGGATAATATTCTTAAAAGCATGCTGAGGTTATTGTATCTTATTTGAGTAATGCCCCGAATCTCACAAAAAAACCCCTAACTCCTAAGATTTGATGAGAATTCATGCATTTACATTATTTTTAATTTCCTTTTAACACTTATCTCCCAGCTCAATCGAGGAAGGTGAAGCAGAAAAAAAAGCAGGTTGCCATAAAAGTGTCATAATTTGACTGANACCTGTAGCATGGAAATTCTGATGATAATATTCTCAAAAGCATTCTGAGGTTATTGTATCTATCTTATTTGAGTAATGCCCCAAATCTCTTACTCCTAAGACTTGATGAGAATTCATGCATTTACATTATTTTTAATTTCCTTTTAACACTTATCTCCCAGCTCAATCGAGGAAGGTGAAGCAGAAAAAAAAGCAGGTTGCCATAAAAGTGTCATAATTTGACTGACATTTTACAGGATGAGAAAGTTTGGAATGGGAAGATTTTGATCATAGAAAGGCTATGGGCATTTTGAATAAATATAACCTATGACATTATTAAAAGATTAAAGCATTATTAATAATAGGCTACAAATAATACAAATGACTGAATACCATCTGATTCTAGCTGATGAGCCCCTTTCAGGTGGTTGAAAGACTTCCAACCTATTCAGTAGGATTTATGTCATGTCTTATTCTGGAGCTGGATGAGACACTGACATTTATTAACTACTTGACAGTAACTACCATTCTTCAGACTGCTAAAATCTTGTCTCAAATGTTCACAGTTTGCCATTCACTCATAATTTTTAGTTGTATAGATCATCTAGAAGTGACTAACTGCAAAAATATTGAATACTTACAAAAATGGAACGTTACAATAGAACACACATTGTGCCAGCCAGAAAATATTTAGTGACTTATTGGATCTGTTTCCTCACTTAATAAAATATATAATGAACAAGAAAAATGTGCATCAAACTTTGCTTCTGGTTAAAACTCCAATGTTGGAGTAAACCACCCCCACACATTCGTGACTATTTTTTGTGTTTAGGTCGAGCATTTGAATGTTCTTGGGAAACAAGAACCCCTTCAATTTGCTGCTGAATTCAAGTAAATAATGCGATAAGCTTTTGTTCCCATTGTTCATGTCAGTATGTATTTGTGGTTCGCCAGTCACCAGCCAGAATTCCAGAGCAAGTCAATATTGTTTAAGACATCAGTTTACAGCACAAACCATTTCACTTCAGAAAAAAAAAATAAAAAAAATAGATGGCCTTAATACAGAAATGCAATTTCCAAATGAAAATGAAAGAAGAAAAATATCTCTGGAAAGGAAGCACAGCCATCATATCTTCAGAAGATTTCTATTCCATACATGAAAAGAGCTACTTTCTCTATCTCAATATTGTGTTTTCACATCTCCTGGTGTGAATCTTATTCTGGTCCTGTGCCACGCTGATCCATCCACTCTCTAATGAATACATTAGGGACATTACCAGGCAATCTGGAAATATTGAGGTGAAAGAACTAATGTTTTGTAGCAAGGTATATATTCTCTGAAGTGCAACCTCTTCCTCACACTGCTTTTTATCATGAAGAAAATTATGCTTCTGGAATAAGGCCTCAATCATTACCCTGCTCCGGCGGATCTGTCTTGAGAACTATTTAAATGAAATGCTTCCACTAGAAATATGAAGGCTGTGGTTTAAAGGCAGGACTGAAAGTAGCATTAAGAAGGTCACTTCTGAATCTTTATTCTCACTAGACTTGGAGTGGAACAAGAAGCATTACTCTGGCATAAAGGTAATTTTCTGTCAATGAACTGTATATTTGCTACAAATTCAGATTACAAACCCTTTCTTTTTGCTTTTGGTTATGTTTGGGGTTATTTTTTTTCAACTTCAGGAGATATTTTCTATCAAAGTTAGAATGCCTAGACTTATCTCAGACTTGCAGGTTCCAAGAAAGTGCATATAGACATCTCGGTGACTAAATGCTGTGTGGTAGTTACCCTCAGAGAGCAGAAGGGGATTTGGATTGACTTCATCCTGAATGGATGAAAATATCTAAAAGGCTATTAAGGATGATGCTACTGATAGAGGCAGAGTCATTTTTCATTTACAGAAGGATAACAGGTGCTTGATCACTATCTCTATGTACTAATTAGACTCTGTTCAGTAAACAGCATGGGCACTTTTGTGATTTTTGCTTAAACAAAATTCAGGCCTAACATGTGTTTATAACATGCCACTGAGTATTTAGCTGTATCTTTAGGCAGCCAGGTTCAATTTTATCATACCATTGCACTAAGCATCACAAAGCCTGGAGGATTTGAACAACTAAATCCTGCTTTCACAAGCAACGAGGCAGCTGGAAGCCCAAGTAGTAAAAGGCATTGAACAGGCCTTAAAGTCTAAATCGCATAAGCAGAGACATCAAAATATATTTAGCTCCCCAAATGCCAATGTGGACCTAGCAAAATGCTCAAAAAGCAACTATCCTCCGACTTCTATTTTCAAACGATGTTTTGGAGATACAGAGCAGTGTGGTTTTGTCCACTTGTGTAAACTTTGAATGTCCTAAGTCTTTATATAGTTGCATAAAGCTGTAGCTAGGTAGCAATGACTTTCCATTGATCAGAGATTTCAGTGCAATGTTTATTTTGTATATTCCAGCATTTGAATTTCAGTCTCAAACTGCAATAGGCGAATTGTTTTCAGTATCCCTTTGAATCCTGGGAAAAGACAGAGAAATCTCATTCAAGCTAAAATGGTTTTTATTTTTCATTAGATCTGTATAATCAAAGCCTACAGCAATTAATTTGCCAGATTAAACTAATAAATTAAGATTGCCTCGCTAGAATCCTGACTATTGCGAAAACAGGCACTAAAGGAAAGAGATTTACTGACATGAAAGAAATCTCCATTTTATCTCCGTTTTCATAGCTCTTTTGGTCAGGATGAGCTGGCAGTTATCAGAATCCAAGATAAAGATATATGTTTAGAAATGGCATCTAAGTTATTATTCCAGAGAATGAGCAGAGTAAGTGTGTTATCAATCCTGAGTTCTTAGGCCAGCTTAATTGCTGTCAGTAAATCAGTAATTATTTATGTAGCTTCTTTACAGTGAGTAACTAAAGAACTGAAATTATTTATCACACAGTTACTCTGCAGAGGCAATTCAATAACTTTTTTTTTTTGCTAAAATATACTGTAGAGCGTTCATGAGCTTGCTTCTATTGTCCTATAATGCGCTACGGTATATTCTGTGTTCAGTACAATATTTTGAATTAAAGTGTTACTTACCAAGTAGGCCCTGTTAATATGAATTTATCTCCTCCTTGTATGAACTAGGCTGAGCTCATATATACATATTTATATATACATATACACTTAAATGTATAATATGTATTTATATTTATATATAATATATCTTTATACTCATATATATGTACATATTTATAC